>JAQGAS010000253.1:0-68238 GCA_034686365.1 Pachymerium ferrugineum | reverse complement strand
GAAAACAGAAGCAGTTTCACCCGATAATCCCAAAACGTTGCAAATAAAGTGGACATCTGGAGCATTTCATACTTAATTGGTGAAAGGGTGTTAACTATTTTACGAGGTGCCGTTTAAACGTTGCTGGCTGCACAACTTTTCCACGTGTTATGTACTGCAACACTCGCCGATTTTGATGCCTCACGCAAGGACGATTCTCTTGATGAGATGGAAGAGGAGTCTGGCTGCAGGTGATGCTCCGTTTAATCTTCGCCTGTCAGTCTAGGCTTGTGCAGTTCAGGTTGATCTATTTTTTTCTCTCTCACTCTCTCCCATTTTGTTGGATATACGTTGTGCGTGTGTGGACAATCGAGCTGGTGATTGTTGCTATGGAGACTGGTTTTTTTTTTTTAGATGGAGGAAATGGAGTAATTTGACCGTTGGAATGCAATTTCAACTCTGTTTGAAATGTGTTTTTTGAGGTGGTGGAGGGAAAGTATTTTCCATTTGAATTTAGAGATTGTGGTTGATAGATCTTAATCTGGGTAAATCCTAGAGCATTTTGTGGTTGATGGGGGAATTTGTCTTTTGGGTAGATAAAAGTGGAATTTATAAGGAAAAGGTCTTTTGGAGGTGGACTGCAAGTGGGGGTGTTTGTGGAATGTTGGAAGTTTTGGAAATTTTGGTGTGGTTAGGCGAATTGCTATAAGTAATTATTCTTAATTATTTAAGTTAGATAGTCATTAAACTAATAATTCAGAAAGTTTTTTTTTTTTTTTTTTTGGGAGCTGCGTTTTTGAAATGGATGTTTTAAGACCTTTGCGCCATCTATCGAGTAATTAGAAGAAATATGGCGGAATTGATGCTCGATCTAACTTTTCTCTCTCCATTCACATAATATAGGGTTACTTATATGTTCAGAGAAATACTTTTCTATCTTAAGAATCGTATTGTTTATTTCATGGTCTTTTTTAATTCGGATATTTTTCTTTTCATGGTTTTGTTATCCTTGGCTTTTGGTTGCAACTAGATACTGTAGAATGTGAAATAAAGAATCCTAGCGCTGTCTGTTACATAATTTGAGTAAAAGTGATGACGTAATTATAAACCTATTAACGTTCTTGTTCAAACTTATATAAAATATGATTAGTTTTAATCATGTGCTAATGTTTAAAGTCATTTTTGGTCGTTAGGTAATCATAAAGAACTGACCAATTCTAATTGGATCTATCACTGATCATCAATGACTACGAAATGATGAAAAACTGATGCGTTGAAATTCTGACTACAAAATGATCCAATAATATCAACTTTTTTGTGAGGGAATACATAAAAAATTGTAGACTTTAATTATAAGGAGACACAATACAATAGATCTTAGTAAGGAAATTTGTATGTACTGTACTTATTAACTTATTTTACCTATTGTTATGAAAGTTGTGTCAGGTTAATACGATTAGAAGCCCTTCAAGTTTCAATTTTGTTCTCGTCTATTTACGATATCATTAAAATGGTTTCGGATTTTTATAATGCAAAACTCTGCATATGGCAGAATTCCCATCGAAAAGAAAACACTTATTTTCATCCGGTTTTTTAAAAAAAATTCAATCCTTTTTGAAAGGATTTTGTGTTGAGTAAATACCATCAACCATAATTCATTTCCTTTGAGATTAATCCTTTGCGGGCTAAAGATCAAAGTAAAAATCAAAAATAGATTTTTCAATTTTTTTGTCAATGCCACATAAAACCATCGAACACAACAGAATAAAAATCGACATAGAAAACATTAGAGGCTCCCTCAAGCTTTAAGATAAAAATATAAAGAATAGAAAGTCCATTAACATAATGTTTTATTAGATAAAACACTATTTGAAAGCATAGATAAGAAAATTGTTACTTAAAGACATACAATAATCTGCAATATTTATAGAAAAGGGGTTTAGAAAAGGGATAAAGACCATGGAAACCTGAAACGGACGGTAATTACTGGCCTGTAAGAAGTAATAATAGGCTTAGCTCGGATATTTAGTTGTTTGGAAAGGAGAAAACACATTTGTTGTTCCTTTTTCTATGGAGGTTTTTACCTGCCATGTATTCGGTGGTTGCTTTTGTTTACGTGTGTTAATTGAATTTACCATCGCTTTTAAAGCAAAATGAGATTGTAGTGTTTGGACATCTTTGATAAACAACAACAAACCTTGTTTTAATTGGTGAAATTGTTTTAGTACTTGCGACTTTACAGGCAAAACTGTATTAAAAATTAATGTTAACTTAGATGCAGCTGTTTATGGATAAGAGTTAGCTAGTAATAATCTCTGGTAATTTCAAAATGAATTGGGTTTTATTCATCATTGACACCAGATGACTCTCTCTTGCCGCCATATTTGCTATATTCAATGTTTTAAGAACCATACTGGGTGTTCAAAAATGATTCGCAAGGTTTACAAACGCGTAATGCTCTTCTAATACCTGAGGAGACACTTGCTATTGTTTACAAACAGACCGATACTCATTGGGTACGAATTCATGTGACGTTATTTTATTAATCTTTTACGAAACCTCAAATCTAACTAGCTAAATAGATTCATCATAAAGAAAGCAGCATTTTCAACCCATGATTTTAATAAATCGAGGGCGTGAGACCGGAATAATTTCTTCCAATCAAGCCGAGGCGGCGATTATCAAATCGGGCGCCATGTTGTGATAGCTTCTGACGAGTAAAAAGCTTGAGTGATTTCTTCACAACTATATGCTAAGCTTATAGTTTCCTCCCAATAAAAGCTCACTCTATTTATTACGATATATCAGCCTTAATTTTAACCCGTAGCAAATTGGGAATTAATTAATCAATGTTGACCAACTGGCAGCAGGTGTCGCTGTCATCATTAATCGATTTTTGTTAGCTAAGCTGTTAAAAAACTAGCTGCGCTTTTTACGAGTTTGTGTGAATAGACCTTGAGAACAATTTTTTTCTCCTCTTTTATAGCTGTAACTCGTAATTTAGAGGTGTCCATCTCCAGTTTTATTACTCTAATGAATGATGCTCGCGGATTACATTATGCAGCCTGCTTTTATTTAAAGTATGCAGCAATTAAATAAGCTTACGCAAAATAAGTTTTTTATTTTTCCAAAAAAGTAAGCAGCATTCGAGCGTGAAATGTTTGCATTTAAACTTTTAGGTTTTCTTATTCTTTTTCTTTAATTTCACGCTCCAATACATTTTGTATTGTTCCTGAAATTTGGCTCGCCCTTTGATTCCTATGCTGCAAAAAATGTTTTGATTGAGTGAATAAAAACATTTGAATTTAAAATTTTGAGTTATCTTTGAGGCAATTCCGTTTAGTGTAGGAAATTTATCTCGAGAAGAGAAGTATAGGTGGTGTACTCTATGTTGGCAGTGATTGGAAACTATGGCTAGGTTGCATTAACCTCAATTACAATCCTAATTCGGAATGAAATCGTAATGACGTTTTTAATCCATAATTTTTTTGACCAACTCCGTAAGATTTTTAATTTAACTAGAGTATATGGTAAGGTATTAAAGTTTGTCTTGTTTATTGTCAGATCAATAGATGTCAAATCTCGCGCTCTCTCTCGGCTTATCACGTTTCTAAATTTCCCCAAAGTGTTGGATTGACATACCCTTTGGGGTAACCCTAAAGCAAGGTCCATTGTGGAAATTTCGTTTCATTCCGCCCATTCCGTCACTCATTCTGTCTCGCCTTTTCTCTGAACTCGATTCACGTGCTCCAAAACATAACCCACAATGACCAGTATTAGGTTACCTTATAGGGCACCTCTACCCTACACTTTGTAACTAGCCCACAGGATTAATTTTTGCAGAAATATAGTAAGCCCCAATAGAAAGGGATTAGAAGTTACTGTATAACTACATTCATTCCAACCATTGACTGATTTGCCATTCATTGCCTCCAGCCGGTGCAGGGATAAACAAAACTACTAATCATTAGTTGTATTAAAATTGAAAGTAATTTTAAGCCAAACATGACAGTCTGATGAAGAATTTCTTCATTAAAATTCCGCTAAATTACCGTTTATAAATACCATAAAGTTCTTCATCTACATTTTCAGAAAATGTGTCGGTACCAGCATCATTAAATCCTAAAGTTGGTCATCGAACGGTTTATTTTCCACGTAGGATAATTCATAGCACACTTCAAACCCACTTTAAATAAATGCTTAATGAACCATCCGTTCAAATCATTCACCAACATGTCAAGGGCGGCTCCGAACGGTAGAAACTAGAACTAAACGATTCTTCGCATTTAATGATGATGCATTTATAATTGGCCTTGTTCCTCCGCACTGATTTTTTTCTCTTTTCCCTTAACACGAAAACTTCGTTTTATTATTTTTTTTTGTTTCTCACCGAAATTGAGTGATAAGGAAAAAGTTGTGGGTGAAAGTAAAGAGAGATGGGGGAAGAAAAAAAAAATCAATTTGAGGAAAGGATATGTAGATTTCCCGTTGGAACAGAGGCAAGTTAATGTTGTTTTTTTGCATGGGCCGCTTCTATCTGGCAACCTGATAGAGACGAACAACGATCAGTTTCCGAGTGCAAATGGTTTTTCGCGTTTGCCTCGTACCTCATTTACATGTAGATGCTGTGTTAATTAGTCGAAAATGGCATCATCGCAGAAGAATGGAGGCCTAGATTATGTCTTGAACATTCTAAGGTACAAGTACATTTATTTTGCCTCATATCTGTTTGTAGTCGCGCAATTTGCTAATGGAGGAGATGAGAAAAAACGAATTTTAGAAATTGATGTTCTTCTCTATGTACCTACTAGAGAGTAATACACGTAATATGTCGGTTATAGAATGACAAGTCTTGAAGACTGGAATACTTTTTGAAGTAGATGAGGAATAATAAAGCTTAATGCTGTCAGTTGTAGGCAGCTATGGTCATACGTGGCGAGAACAGGTCAAACTACAAAGACAAAGTCAAGTTGAACCCAAACAAACTCTAGACATACACAAAGCACACTACCGCAAACAGTGCAAACCACACTACGACAGACATTTCACAACTGTAAAAGTTGTAAGCAAGTGGTGTAGTGGTCAAAATGTTCTGTTATCTACTGCAAGAATTAATTTACATTAGAATTAATAGTTTTAATATAGTCTTTGATTGATTATAGTCCGTGAAAAAGTGTGGATTAGGACAATGAAAAAATGTCAGTGAAATCAGTCAAATCTAGGCACTGCTTTAATGTAATGTGATTCTAGCAGGTACTGAGATTATACTTATACATAATGAAATGGTAAAAGTCATTCACCCAAAGTAATACTTCGACAACAGAAAGTTATTGCATATTGACTGAGAATTTGCTTATGTCATATATTTTATCTCACAAAGAATGATGAGGGGATACTTAACTCTTTTTTTTTTTTATTATAAATAAAACTGTCAGTCAAAACTTTTGAGTTCATAAAATTATCCTAAAAAGTTTTTTTGTAAAATTTATAGATTTTTTGATACACAATATTGCACTTTTAGTTACTTGTTGTCGTTGTTGTTTTTCTAGATCTAAAAGGCAAAGTTCTTTGCTTTAATCAGTTCAGTTTCGTAAATATTTTGGTTTTGATTCTGCAAATATTACTTCTATTAACATTTGAATAACTTAGGAATGAGTCAACTAATCATAAATTAGTAACTGGGGCATGTTTGTTTATTTTAGTAGTTACTTTTATTTGTCTTACATAAACTTACACACATACTGCTAATATTTTCCGCGTGGATTCTAAACGCAATATGCTTATGTTTACTATTAAATTAAAATAAATTTTAAATTTAGAAACTTCAGTAATGCAGCAACAGAAAAGTTCAAGTCCAATATTGATTTTCAATTGATATTTTAGTTGAAATGTAGTAAATGAACTGCTCCAATATCGAACATACCTGTTTTCAGAGCAATCAGAAATTGATTGTACAAAAATTGTTCAACTTGCAAGTTGACTGAATACAGTTATTGACTAGTCATTGAAATGTAGTGAAAACTTCCTGTGGAAATAGCAGTCAATCAATGGATGATGACACTAAAGGAAACCTTGTTTTCTTCTCTTATAAAGTCGTCAAGAACTCTTATTGGTACTGGGAATTCTTTTACTGCAAACAAAGCACTGCATTTTAAACTTCGAGTTGCACTTTTGCCTGAAATGCGCCACAATTTTCTCTATGAATTCATTGTCTAATAAACTTAGATTTGCACAAACTGATATTTAATTATGTATTTGCCCTCTTTGTCAATTTAATCACATTCAACACATTACAAACGTTTGTTTTGAAAGGAGTGAATAAATCATGAAAATTAAGGAGATACAGGAGAAAGGTTGGAAACACTAAAAGTGAAGTGGTCCAATGCTATTGCCCCTACTCTTCACCAAGCGAATTTAACGGCACAAAAAAAGCATTTTATTCCAGAGTAAAGCGTTAAATGAAGGCGTTGCAAGGAGATTTGGCCAAGTCTGGTCTTGAATAATTCAAAGCGGGTCACTGTTGACTCGTGTCGTGGCCAGTCGTTGGCGCAAAAGGTAAAAGGTTTTGATGGATAGCCTCTCGATGATTTCGAGTGTTTACACGGATCCCGACGGGGCTAGCAGTAAGCTTCATTTCCGGTTTGGTTTGGTGTGTTGCAAAGCGCACCGCTTGGTAAGTGATTGATCGATGTTGGGAGAAAAGGGGAAAAAAGATGGAGGCGTTAAAAGCATGGCAGGTCCACGTTATGGATAGAAATACAACAGGTATAAGAGGAGATTCGAGACGAGGAGATAAATGGTAGTTGTTGCCATGAATGGATGGATTCAGAGCCCATCTAGTGGGCCGGTTGAGATGTGGGGAAGTGTCATGGTTTAGGGCTTCTGGCTATGAAATCAAATATAATAAAAATACTTACTTTTCTAATTGGTTGTTAATAGGATTAAATGTAGGTGAAGTTTGGTTCAGGAAAATATTCCAATTTATAATGTTTAAAGGGGGGAAAAAGTGAGGCCTAACATCCCCAGCGACTACTGAGGTTCTACGCGATGGGTTAACTGTATAAAGTCCAATCAGCGAAGTTTTAAAGGGACACTCAACCCCTGGGACAAGTTGGGTTTAAATAAAAGATTGCGATCGTCTGTTTTATTATACTATATTTAAATGTTTTAATTTTGAATAGTTATTTAGTTTCAAACGAAAACATTCCCATCACGTGATCTAAACCAACCAATGAGATCAACTTTTGTGAGTGGGTAGGCCACCAATAGAAATTCGAGGCCTAAAAATACATAGGAGTAGAATTGGAGAATAAAACAGCCAAATGGACCGATCGAGCTCAACTAAATTCAACACTTGTCGCTCGGTCTCTCCATGACGTCATCCCCAACGATGGTCGGCTTTGAACTGTGTTTAGGCTCAAACAATTATCGTTTTTTAGTTTTTAATCAAAGAATCTTTGCCTGACATTTGGCTAGTAGTCTCACTATTTCTACCTAATGTTTCAGATAAAATCAATGTCTTGGGTTGAGTGTCCCTTTAAATGTGAATATCACCACTACACCATAAATAAAACTAATAACTGAAAGGTAAGTAACGATTGCTTCCATTTGGCTTCCTCAAGGAGACTGCGCATGGCTGTGCCGCTGTCGCTGGCGGTGTTGAACTTTATTCTTCATCGAAGAGGCCGGGGTAGGATTAGAAGGGTGATTAGTTAGATTAAATTTTATAGTTAAAATTCTAAAATTAAAAGTGTTCTTGAGATACTGGTCATGTCTAACCTAGTTGGGTTAGATTTTCTTTTTCTAAAAAGAGTTTATCTTGTTTGCAACCCAATGAAAAGTTCAAATCTTTTATTAAAGAGTATTGTATGGTTGATTAAATTATGTTCAGTAAACCTTGTGTTATTTAGTGCAAGTAATATCTTATGGTGAGTAACTTTATACATTTAAGCAAATTTGCATTGAAATTGGAAGATAGAGAAGCTGCTTGAGCACAGCTGGAAGCTGTTTTCAGGAAATAATACTACAAGGATATTAACTTTGCGAGTTAAAGTTCTTTAAAGATACGGACTCAAATTATTGACTACAAAAGTCAACAGTATTCTAGTCAATTTGCAAAAACATCAATGAAAACACACAACTGAAATTGCTTTGATATTGGTTCCAGGAAATCTATCCATAAGGTCATATAAAGGTCAAAACAATTTCGAGAAGAAGAAAAAATTACAAAGTAGCAATTGAAAGCGTTTAGGCTTTGCTTGTCATCAAACTTGACAAAAACAATTCTCCGTATGCTCTCAAGTGGAACATCTTTGAAAATGATTGACGCTAGAGATAAACCCCAATATATAAGACAGCACTTTGCAGTTGTTTACAGTTCACTCTTTTGATTTGATGAGCACAAAAGGATCAAGTGTTATGAGCTCATTCCCCATGTTTGGAGATCAGGGTTAATCCAAGTGGTCGAGACTCAATTTCTTGTTTTCTACCTTTTTTTTTATTAATACGTCCAATTAATGAGACCTAACGTAATTTAAGGGTAATTACATCTTTGGAGTAATTTTCTTGTGCTGCAGTTATTGTTGAAGGTGATTGCTAGAAGTCTGTTCTTATAGTGGTTAAGAAAATAAAATGTTGGAAATTGAATTAAGGGTTGACTTTTGATGAAGGATTTTGGAAGTGAAGAAATAATTAAAAATGTAAATTAGTGAAAAGAGGAATAAATTGAGCTGCTTCAGTTTGGCTTTAAGCCAAAATGTGATCATTTTGTTGTCGTTAGTTGCGTTTCGGTTTCCTCGACGAAAGAGATTGAGGTGTTTTTGAAATGAGAGAATGCCAATATGCAAGATTTTAGGTTTGATTGCAATTTTTATAGGTTACACTCTCAATCCACTGCCTAAAATTCTACTAGACACAAAATGGCATGTACCACACATGTTGCACTTTTTCTGTAGTTATAAGCTGTATCTTTGTGTGCACAGCTCTTACTGGATCCGCAAATTAAGACAGTATTGCTAGCATAGTGAAAACCGAAATGTAATAATGCTTATGTTTCTGCAAAAGATAAGATATCAGGGGTAACATGCATAAAGATTGACTCTTAAATACTTTTACTAAAGCAAAATTTTAAGTCATATTTTAGAACATAGTGCAATGGGAATTTACATAGATAACATTTTTAGGACCTTTTATGAATTCAAATTTTGATTTGAATATGGTGATGTATCCTCAGTAGTTCTAATAATGACCGCAGTATTCTAACAATGGTGGCGCGTCGGTACTGCCAGATGAACCGGAAAGAGTTCCTCCGGTAGTACCGTCGCGCCACCATTGTTAGAACAGTGGCCGTTATTGGAACTACCGAAGCTTCATCGCCCATTGGGATAAACTTACGTACATTTATGCATAGCATCTTGGGCCGAGAGCGGATATACCTACTTACATTGTTATCTGAATTTTCAATTCCATTATTCCTTACGCACGCTGAAGCTACATTCTCCATACGGTACATCTATTTTTGGTTTTTGACTAGGTAAGTTAATTAAATTGAGTAAGGTTAGGCCTAACCTCTAAGGTGCTCACAAGGAATAATTCTTGGTAAAACTGTAAAAGGGTAATTATGCAGGCCACACTGCATAGTAGAAGCATCGGATATCAGTACTGCACATGCGCAGTGGTCAGAAATAACTTTCATACGAGGCAGAAGCAAAACTGGTAGTAACGATAGGTTCACTACTTGTGTTTACACTTAACGTAACTTAGTAGTTCGATGCAATTGCTGCTCACACAAAATATGCAGTGTAAAGTTTTAGGCCAGGTGTGAACTTATCGGTGTAAACGTAGGGGGGCATTGCACACCTATTTCTTTCACTTCCTTTAAAAAGACGCACTTTCTCCAATAGCTGAACAAGTCCACAATACCCTCGCTCATTCAATCCCTATCTCCTTCCTCCACTTTCCAATAACGAAACGATTCAAAACAAACGCACCAAAACCATCCGAAAACTTAATCGACCGACAGATTCCCTCATACCCCATCTTGAAAACGCCTTGTTTACTCCACCATCTCCTATTTAAACCGCCCACACACGTCACTCATTTACAAACCAAGTGCACAATTTTCACGCTCATCCACAACGCGCCAACGGTTTAATTGCACCACTTTCATTGCTGTCATTAGACACCGACCTCGACACCCACCATTGCCAACACGAGAGCAAAACTTGCAATTTCCACTGGAATAAAAAAAAAAAAAGTATAAAATATATAGAACTACATTTCACTCCTTTTTCTCGTCAAATGAATCACTTTAGCAGATACCAATTTCATCCAGTCAGCCACGACACTCCATCATAGGACCGGCTGTCCGAGGTATTTCTTTTTCATTCCAACATGGCAGACGTCGGAGTAAAAATGTCGACTACGAGGTTTGATATAAGGCTGCAACAACAAAATTTGTTCCCTCCTCACAACTGGGTTCAAGTTTTAGGGGGTCGTTTGATGGCAAACACTAGAGACGTATGAAATAAAGAAACGCCAGATGGTTGAAAGAGAGGAAATTGCTGTCGGTTTGTAGTGTCTTTGTCGGTCACTGATTGAATTAAGAAGGGCACTTTTGCACTTGTATGTTGGTAATTACTAGACTGGTTGGGTCTTATGTATTGATCTGTTGGGTAGAAGTGATTGATATCACTAGTTTGCATTTTTTAGTATTTATTGTAGTGTGTGCATGGTTCTAAGCAGAACGTGGGCTGTAGTGTAGTTTATTGGTGGTCCGTATGCTTCCTGCATGGCAGTTTTTTTGTGTTGAAGGGGAAATGGAATATGATTTAAAATACATTTAACTAATGTATTTTTTTGGTTGATGGTTTTTATATACTGTAAAAATAAAATATGAAGCAGCTGGGCCTTACTTACTTTCAGAATGGAGACTAATGTTTGAGGGCATTTCTCGTTTGAAACGCCTTATACTTCGGACAGAACGGCGTAAAAATGGCGAAATATTATCCATGATGCTTTTGGAATAATTCAAATTTTATAAGCAGTCAACTGTACTATGTACAATATACCGTAAAGGGGTGTGAATAAGGGGGTATTCCGTCTCTAAATTCCTTACACTGAAAATATATGAATTATCTGTACAAAATTATCGTAAACAAAACAGCTTAGTGTAAATTGAGAAATTGAGTCAAGTTAACAGGACATCAAGCTGTAGAAAATTATGAGACAAGTAAGGGATTTAAAGTAAGACCAATTCAAACAGCTTACTTGGTTCTTTACTATATCCTATAGTGTGAGCGGTTTTTGGGGTTCACGAGCTAGGAGTTTTAGTTTGTGTTAAGTTTATGTAGAGATGAATTAATATCGAAATTTATTTGTGGGATAAAAGGATTGCTGAAATCCCAATGGGGAATGCCGAATTTGTTGCAACAATTCGTCACTAGAATGACGCAGTGTGTCACTGCGCAGGCGCATATTGACTCTTATCAGTTTATCATTGCTGTTTTTGTATGATATAAATTTCAAAATAAATTTTAACATTAATGATGTACTCTACAAAGGGTAAAAGAAAACTTTGATTTGGTTTTATTATGATTCAATTATTTTTTTTATAAATTGAAACTAAACTAATTCAAAAAATTTTTAAAAACTGTATAGACATGGTTAAAAAAAAATTTCACGTGAACTGCAATTTTGTACAAATCTGGGGCCGGATTCACTAACACATCGTTATTAACAACGTCTTTGCTGAACGATATCGTAAAAATAATGACGTTTAGGGATTCACAAAACATTTCATGATGATCGCTAAAAGCTGTGATCATTGTTACTCAAAACAAGCTGCCCAAGTAAAAAAATTTTGCAAGTAATTGGCCTCTTTTTTTTTTATAAAATTTTTGCATAATTTATAAAATTTTTGTTATCCAACTAACCACATTTCAATGCATTATTGTATCCACTGCTCAGTTGCGCTTCTATATTCAGTGCCAGCATTTCGTACTAAAAGCGCACATTCCATTCAATTTACAAATTGCTTGTAGTTTAACAGTGTGTTCCGTCTTCAACAAACTGATAATTGATATTCACTTCATGGAAAAATAAACAGTTTGGTGAAAAATCTCTTTCAACTGTGAGTGATGTCAGTTTTTCCTTAATATTTGCGTGTTCTTTGATGGAGTGTGTAAGTTGGAAGTGAAGGTTTTGAATTTCTTTCCGCTGTTTTTTCTCTTCCGAAATTGAATTTAAGAAATTGAAAGGGAGTTTGAACTGCTCAGGCACATGTGGTTGTGTTTTACTGTGTGACACCATTTGGTCTGCATTTGATCCTGGGCACAAAACCGCAGTGTCAGAAAAATAACCAAAAAGATGTCGTGTCTGCGCAAGAAAAAAAAAATGGGAATGAAAAAAAGGAGAGAGAAAAAACTGCAGAGGGAGAAAGAAGTTTATGAAGGTAAATGGGAACACAAATAACCGAAACGTGACCTGTTGAATAAACAATAGGAGGGGAGAAAGTAGTAAACAGTGTTGGACATTGTTTTTGTAGGGATGCTTTACAGTCATGTAAAGTTAAGTTTATTCCAATTTGGAACACGGAAAATGACAAAAGGCGATGACTTTTCTCCCCTTTTGTTCAACCGACCAACTATTCTCAAGTCGAACCACTTTTCCTAATTACATTTTTACCGACTTGAGAAGTTGAGCATTAAGAACTTGAGGCAATTAAGATGCCGCCTCATCTTCAACCACGTAACTCGCCCTATGGAGATTTCTGATTGGACTCGATACGCTCAATTGAAATTGAAACTTATTTAATTAATTAAAAAATATAAGCTCCGCCTGTTGACTGAAATTGTCAATTAACCCGAGCGTGTCCAAATGGTTAAAGAAGTGGCTACGCATAATAAGTGGCTTGTCATGTGTGCAATTAGTGCTTTGAATTAAATTGTAATCAAATTGGGAGGGGAATGAAGTATGAATCTCTTTTAACAGGAAATGTTTTTTTTTTTTTTAAATGTCTAATATACGAGTATGCTTCATTTGCTTAATGGTATGACCCTGTCCAAAGTATAAATAACGGTGGTTGGGGTGAAGGGCAGATTGTGCCTGGTTGGTTGCTGAAAAAAGTGAAATCAAATTAGATGGGTGAAGTTATATAAGGTAGTTGGCTCCGGGTGGGGAACTTTTTATGGGTTTTAGGGGTTGGGAATGGGTGTGTTGGTGTTTAAAGGGGCTTGCATCACTTTTGATGTTATAAGTTTTATAGTCTATAGACTATTCTATTCAACGTGTAGGTCTTTGTAACTAACAAGTTAGAAAGTAGTATAATTATTTTTATAGTAAGGTCTTATGAATGAGCAAGTAATTGGGGTGAAAGATAAAGAAGAAAGTTATATTTTACATGCATTCACTTATTTCTTTCTTAAAATAAAGTTATTAAGTTTTCGGTGTTTCTGTCCGCCATTATTCCGGCAAAAATGTGACGTCAACAAAGGCGACGACAATAGCGCCAACTGTTGTCGCGTACAATTGGTGTTATAAGAGACCTCTTGAAATGGCATGCGATGCAAAACGCGGCCACCAGTTGGCGCGACCATCGGAATCCTTGCTGACGTCACACTTTGTTTTGGTAATGGCAAAAATGCCAAACCGTTTGCAACAAAAAAACTATGGAAATTTTTTTTAAAATTTAAATATGAGTTTTTGTCAAAATAGTTGAATGCAGGAAAATTACAATTTTTTTCGACATATTCATGAGACTCCTACTTTAACACTACATTCTATCCAGCTTCATAGTAAACAAGATGAAACTCAAACGAGTGAAACTGAAAAAAAAAATGCAAAAACTTTACACAAATTGTAATTTGTGATGCGGCATCTTGTTTGTGGAAAGTAGTTTTTGGAATAAGCTTGTGTTATGATTACAAAAGTTAGGAATAATGTCAGTTGCAACGCAAAATTGAGGATGGAAATAGCCTAGTTTAAATTACATTGGGTGTAGTAAAAGTTTAGAGGGAAAAAAAATATTAGCCTCTTTTCATTTCGTTAATGAAGTAGCTCGCAGGTAAAAAGGGGAAAATGAAGAAACAAAGTAGGCGTAACGCTACACTCAGTCAAGCATCTCATTAAAATTCTAGATGGGTAGGAAATGAACATTGTTTGAGTGTAAGCTTTTAATGATGGCATGTCAGAACACAAAATGGAGAATAAATTATTAATGTCTTGTTTTGATTTTACGTTTGATTAAATGACAGGAGTTTGTTTCTCGGCAGTGCTTACATATTTAATTAATTATTGACCAAATGAATGGGCTGTATTAATTTAAAGCAGGTGAATGGTAAATATTTTAAAAGCTAGGATAAAACTGGATTAAATTAATTTGCGTTTCTAGTTGAAACTTGTGACTAATTAATCATTTTTTTCAATGAGAATTGGATTTTTTTTTTTTTGGGGGGGGGGGGTGTAAGAAGAAATTGGGCAAATAGAATATTTAGATCTCAATAATTTGACAACTGTCAGACTAGATGTAAAAAAGAAACTTTGTGCTTCATTGAAAAAATATACCCAATTAATTTTTTTAAAAGAAAACTCTGGAAGGTCAAATTTAGAAACAAATTTTTTTTGGGTTCTGTTACTAATTGACTGTGCGACAGGAACGAAAAAAAATGGTTTGCCATTTTGATACTTAAAAAACCAATCTAGTCCTGCATCCAAAAATCTCCAGTTATAAAAATCACATGACAGGTGTTGATAAAGGAATAAAATAAGAATTTACGTCGCCAGTGGTCGTTACAGGAAGTCTTAGAAAATGTGGAGTAGTGGTACCGTATGAGGTGCATTGACGGGCGTTCTTTGGGGTATCTGAATTGGGTTTATTGAAAAGGGGGACCGAATAGGCTCCAGAATGGGCAAAATGAAACGAAATTGGCTATAGTTAGGTTTGGATGTGTAAGGGAATGTTAGGTAACCTTACCTAACTTAATTTAACTTAAATTTGGTTATTTGGCTTATGGTGGCGCCCAGTTGGTTCCCATTTTCACTTAACCCAATTCAGGTACCTCCAAACAGTTTAAATGATAATGGAAAATTAAGAAAAATTAGTTTGGGGAGTATAAACAGTGAATGGAACAGCCAAATACATTTTATTTTATAGACTATAACCAAAATGAAAGAAAACTAATTAAAACAATAAGTAATTTGTTGATGAGGGTTAAGAAACACTGAATGTAAATACTACATTCCTGGATCATGAAACACCCATCCACTGGTTTAATTTTAGAATTAATTTCGTCAAATTCTCAGAAAAGCCGGCAATGCACGTTTATTCTCGTGTGTGTGTAAAAGCCGTTTGGAAACTTCATACTCTTTGCTGGGTGGTTTCCTATCGTTAGAAAGCAAAAAGATCCTTGTCCAGTTCATGGACAGATGCCCGTCGGATGGTGTTGCAATACAACAAAGATGGGTCTGTGAACTTTGAAGGAACAAGGACATTCATTCATAAGTGAATTAACCGAAAAGAGAGACCCGCAAAAAATTTAATTTTCTGTGTTTACAATTTAGATAATTCATATTTTCAAAAATTGGTTATTAAATATTTCATACCTAATTTAAAAGCTATTTACTTTTTTTTTCTCTCCTTTACTGAGATTCCCTTTTATTATTGTCTTTTTAAGCTAATGGAGTCAAACGTTCTTTTAATCTCGAGTTGTGGGGCGTGTTTTTTTAATCCTCAAGTTGCTTATTATGGCTAAAAGAGAGTTGTAAAATGGCGTGGAATTACTTTTGCAGGTTAAATTGCTGCACGATTTAAATTTTCGCAGTTCCACCTCTGGTGCCCCTTGGTGGCGCTGTTTGCAGACCAATCATCAATAACGAGGTACATGCGTTTGAGAGAGCGCCAGTGGAAGCAGAGTAATTGCTCCCCGAGCAACCAATTCAATTGAACGGGTTTTACTTTTCTTTTTGACCATTCATTAAAGGGTCAGAGTAGGGTTGTTACATGAGTAGGGAGCAAAAAATAAATGGTTTCTCTAATTTTTAGTTAATGTCTGTAGTGATTTGTAACGAGCATTTTGAATGTAGGGTTGGTCTTTGATTATTTCATTGTTAATAACTGAAATGATAATGAAAGATTAAGAAAATAAACTTGGGAGTATAAGCAGACAATGGAACAGCCAATGTTAGAAACCAAAGACTGATTTTTAATTTCACAGTTGGGTTGAGTGTTTGCAACAACAGGTATCACGTTTTGCTACCTTACAGTTTTGTTGGAAGAAACTGAAACTTGGGGGGGGGGGGGGGGAAATTACCCTACTGAGTGATGGTGGCTAGGAGGAAATGTTACAATATGACATTAAGAATCTGTTCCATTCTGTGGTCTCACTTTAAACATTTCTGTTACAACTAATTTGTATTGGTGGCCAAACTCGGCTAGAAACCATTGTCCCATTGGTTAGTATACATCAACTGATATTTTTATTAATTTAATGTTTATAACATTTTCAAACTAACACATTAATAATGAATAGTTAACTAACTTTTATTTAAAATCAACTTGTTAAAATGGATGATTGCCCCTTTAAGATTTCATAAAATGTGAAAAAATTTTCCATTTACTGTGTTTGGGTATGATATTGAATTTTGAAAAAAAAAGCAGCTTTTACAAATATTGAATTGCAACATAGTAAAAGAATTAAACTAATTTAAAAGGCCCCTATGGCACTTTCTCATATGTCCCAAAAATGTTTATCTAAGTTATGAAAATATTTCATTCCGCAAAGGGTAATTTAATGAGGCAGTCGTTGATAAGGCGCATCTTTGAAAGCGCGCAACTTTGTCCTCAGGTATTTGGCCTTTTAACCCTCACGACCTTTCTGATAGAACCAGGTGTGTCTTGGCTACGATCCAGGTGAAATGCAGTAAATTGCTGCAGCTCGATGCGTAATTGAAACAAGGGTGATGCTATATTTCACGCGAACACAACTCAAAACCTGCTCCAATAAGCAGTACACAAGTAGAAAGAAAAAATATATAAAGGCAGTTGTGTAATAAAAGTTTTTGTTGGGTGTGTGAATTGCCAGTGTATAGCAGCAATTGAATTGGTTCGTAGATGATTGGGCAATGTCTAATCAGTTGTTTTATGAGCGGGCTGTTGCTTGCTTGATTCTTTTTTTTTTTTTTCATTTTTCTTCTTTTCTTTGATGGAGAGTCTTAAATTGAGTGCTTTCAGAAATTAACTTTAAAGGAAGTTGGTTGTGATACACAATACACAATAAAAGTTAAATTACGCCATTAGTCGTAGCACTAGTAGCCACATTTACATTGTTTTGTAAGAATACTAGGGAACTGTGACTAAATTAGGGTTTCGTACACAGTTATTTCATATTATTGTATAAAATGGGTTACTAAAATGACAAAGCTTCTGCTAAACTTACTATAAAAAACAAAGTGTGTTTATTCTTTATGTTTAAAACTTCCTCTTATGGTTATGTTTACCACTGACAACGGTTGTTTGTATATGCATAAGGCGACAGTTTATAACATGAAGCAATTATGTAATAATGCGCCGTAATGGAAACAACAAACTGTAAATTGAGGTAAGTTAAAATGGCGTCTTTGACAGTACTGGTTCACACTTGTGTTCACATTAGAACTACATAGAGAATATCGTTCCTGATTGGCTGTTATCCCTTTGCACGCTACCTTTCCGTTACACGTAAAAAGTTGCGACAACTCTGTTGAAGCTTACTTTTTTTCCCATTGTGTAACACTTTTTAACGACATTTTTGCAGCACTTCAATGTGAACCCAGGTGTGACCTTAATCCTGAAAGTTTTCTACCCGTCCTTATGCTCAATTACTTGGTAATTATACGAACCTGGCTTTGTACTTGCCTTCTTTTCATCGAACATTAGGTTTCGGTCTGTAGCTAAACAAAATTTGTAAGTACTGTAATGGTGCTCGGTGCAACTGCTAGATGACAATATGGCATTATTGCCGTCCTAAGGCTATAACTATAAATACATGCACTAAACTGTTATATCCTCGTCATAAGTTCATAATTACAATTTGTAATGTAATTGAGCAAAATTACAATTGCTTCAGTATTACATTCTGTTTAATATTACCTTTATACATGACTTTTCTGCAAATGCCTTGAAGAAGCATTATTAGCTTTTGAAAGAGATTTATCGCTACAAAAAGTATCAACTATTTTGTGCCAGGGATATCTCCTGGGTCGCGCTAAAACATGGCCTATGTAGTAGGCCTAAATTTGTATTAAATTGAATTAGTTTTATTACTGTAAAATTAGATAAGATTAAGCCTAACCTTACCTAATTTAACTTTATCCAACCTAATTCAATTTAATATAAAATCTAAAATGGCCTAGGCCATGTTTGGCCCGACCCATTTCTCCCTGGCAGCAGCCATTTTGTGCAAGGGATATCTCCCTGCCAGCAAACAGTCCGATAAGTAAAAAGGTTTATCACAAAATTTTCTCAAAAGAAGACATATCTACATCCCCTAGGACTCTTCATCTGATTCCCATTTGATTAGCTGCACTGTTTATACTTGATACTTTTTTACTCCCATTCCTCCATTTGTAATTTAAAACCACTCATTTTTTATACCTTTCAACTTGGGTGAGTGTTTTTACGTGTATGGAAAAAAAAGTGACTTCCGGACGACTATATTTGAAGCAGAAAAAAAAAGTTTGGTTATGTCCCTTCAAGTTTAAAAAGAAAAAAAAAATAAAAAAGAAACATTTGGCGAGTGTCTCGTAAAATCGTAGTGGGGTAGTTGGGAATAGAAACAGAAGTGAGTCGTCTTGCGTTTTGCCTCGTATCCGATAAGTTGCTCGTCCCTGAGCGGAGATGGAGTTGTCAGAAAGGCAAGCCACGACCAATGAATACGAAAAACGGCTCGAGACACCATTTACAAAACGACGCCTTCTTGTGATAGTGTCGTGAATCAGCCGGCAGACAAAGAACCACTCACTCGAAAATGTCTATATAACTAATCTGAAGAGAAGAGTTTTCTTGTGTGCAAGGGGGAGGAGGGGACTATATAGTTTTGTCGCGTTCTACTAGTGACAAGATGCTTTAACTTTATTGGATCGCTGAACATTTAATGATATTTTGGACTGCGTCAAACAAGGAGATGAAGATGGATTTTACGTGTCATCAACCGAGTCTTAGGAATCTGTTTTGATTTAATAGTGTGTCGCTTTTGTGGGTATTTTTAAAATGGATTTAGTGGAAAGTTGAGTCATTAAATTTGTATTAATAGTTAGGGGTTTTGATGGAAGAGGGCGCTTCATTGCATATGATGGATAAATTTTTTCATTCATCCATTTTTTTTATACTCATTAAAGGGGGTTGTAGGCCTGGTTATTGTGTTTTACTTCAGTTTTTGACGAAAGAGGGCGCTTCATTGGAAAGTGACGTCTGAAAGAAAACTGCTTCTGATTGGCTAGACATAGCAAACTTAATGATTCTACCTTAGCTTGTAACAAATACTGTCTACCTTAACGAATTATTGTTACTTTTTGATGCAAGAGGGCGCCTTATTACAAATGGCGCTCGAAGAACGCCTTTTGTTGTATTAAAAGTAGAATTTTGGATTTTATATTTTAATACGTAACACCACGTAGGTAGTTTTGATAAAATTTTGCAGTAACTGCACAAAGTCACAATTAATAAACAAAATTAAAATCTCAACTTGCTCCAATAATTAAGCGCTATATCCAATTAAAACTGTTACGCAAACTAAATGTTTGAAAAGTTCACCTTAAAATTTCACATTATCCAAGAAACGTGACAAGGTGTTTCATATCTAATTCATTATTCATCATATAAATTCAATTTCATTAAATTTAAAATGCATTTTCCTCCCGTTCAGAAAATTTAATGACCGGTTCAGTCAAGTCACGGTGACATTTACTTTATACAGTATTGATTCTGAAAGAGATCATGCTAGACAAGAAAAAACAAGGTATTGTAACATATCACTCAACAATTTTTGACTTGGGCTGTCAGAAATATTTTGACGGAAAGGAATTATTCGTAGGGATGGATCAGATGAATCAAGTTCCTGACGGACGTGCCAAATGAGCTTGTTTGCTCTGCAACTCAGCCCTTGAATACCACTTAAACTTTCATGTCGATGGATTCTTCAGCCCGACCAACTTCATATCCCCAAAGAAGGCCAGTTTTGCCTTATAGGAGTTATTTTTTTTTTTTAAATTTTCAATATCGTAAGCGAGTTAATCCTTCTCTAGTTTTGACATAAAAGTTGCTTACTTGCGTCATTAAAGGTTGGCAGTGAAGCAAATAAAGTGGTGAAGTCTTGTTTCCGTTTTGCAACAATTATTTTGAGATGGAAATTAAAGAGTAGAAGAGGGAAACAATTTTGTGAGCTTAAATGAATCGGATTAATCGAGTTTAAATAAGTTCATATTTCTGTACACACTAAATATTACAAAGTTATGATACCGCTTGCGTAGTTTGAATGATGATTGAGTAAAGTCAAATAAGTAAAAGAAATAAGTTCTGGAGTAAGTTCCAGATCAACTGCCTCTTATTGCCTAACTTTCATATTTTCGCAGTTGTCACTAAATAATAGTGTCTTTGGTATGCCTTTATGTTAGAAATGGTGCTTTATGCTTATACCAACAATTGTTGTCAGTGATAAATATAAGCATAACAAACATCGTATAAAATGTAAGTGATAGAGAGAGATGTAAGGCTTAATGTCGCCAGTGGCTGCCTGGGCCGTACTTTATCAATACAAACTCAAAATCAGTAATGAGACGACGGGATTTTGCGAGACACAACATGGCGGATACACGTGACACTGGACCTCTATCAAGTGTTGTAGAAGTAGTGTTGACATAATTCGAGAATTTGTTCTAGTTCTGGAACTTGCTCTTTATACTCAACTACTACTAGTTTGTTTAAACCCAAGTAAACAAGAGATGAAATTTAAAATTTTTCAAAATCAATAAAGTTATCTGTCCCACGAGGGCTGCAAGGAAATAGAAATTATTCCACTCATTTTTTTAATCAGATATTTTGCTGACAATAGGGAGAAAAGAGTAAAATTAAAATCAGGAGTTGCTTTTGTCCTTTTTACGACCGCCACGAAAATTACAATAAAATTCTTTTTCCTCTGTGGGGAAGGAAAAGAAGAAGAGTGTAAACGATGCCTTTGTGGCATCCATCGTGTCCCCTGAGACTATGTGATGGCGTCTTTTATACATATTTCGCACAAAGACGAGGTAATTATTTTTCTTCTGCTTTTCCCTTCCCCTCTTATCAGTGAGTTAGAGCTTTTTAACGAGTCGTCTTTGCTTGAATCGTGTCGCCCACTGTCGACAAAAAATCAATCTCATTTTTATTTCAAATAAAATTTCTCTTTTATTCTTTAAAAGTAAGAAATTTGATATCTTAGATTCCAAAAGGAAAAATTCATTCAGGACAAAATAAGATTTTTTTGACTTCAAATACTGAGTGACAGATGGAAATTGACTCTTATTTTCATTTTGTTTTTATTTTTTGGCTTTTTAAAAAATTCCATTTGGTGCAATTTGTAGTTATGCAGGGCGAAATAGTTTTGTGCGAATGTACGTTCTGAGTGCTTTGAATTAGTGTACTCGAGATACTCGAGAGGAATTCTTGATAGCTTATTAATTTTTAAAAATTCTTATAACGAAAAATGGTTTTTTTCTAAAGAAAATATTCATTAAGTTAATAGGAGTTTGTTTATCTGGAATTTAATTTTGCCATATTAAATATTTATTAAAGTCTCGTATGGAGTTTGAGATTTGTTTAGATTATTTTGCAGACTTTATTATTTTAAAAGTCTCTGCTGAGATTTTTTTTTTTTCCTTTTCATTGTACAAGCACAAAACCATGTAATTTTAAATGGTTGTTATTAGTGAGAAAAAACATACGATGTTTGTATCCTCTGAAAAAACAGGTTTTGTCTACACTCTTTTAAAATAAATAATAAATTTGAGTGGGTTGAAGTTTTGGTTATTGTGTTAGAATTTTAATGTTGTCCCTCAATATGGAAAGAATAAGTACAATGAAAGTTGCATAAGATTCGTGTTCCTATTTCTCGATGTCTCTATAACGGTACAAGAATTTTTATTGCAGTGTTTATATTCAAGTAGCAAGATGGAAAAGATGTGACAGTCGTGCCTGATACCTTGTTGGTGATTACAAAAGAAACCGGCTGCTATGGCCATACATGGACAACACAACATCACAATACAAAGCCAAAAATCAGTAGAAACTAAACATGAGCAAAACTACTAAAAATTATAACTAAAAGCTATCAAATAAACGCTTCCTTTTCGGTTTCCCAAGGAGACCGAATAGGAGATTCTCTTCGTAACAGGTAGATGGTCAGAGTCATATTACATCTCGAGTAAGAGCGGAATTTTTACTTATGTGTAACCAGCCTTGAACTTTTTTATACGGGTCAGTAGCAGTGACTGATGACTTTTACGTTGTCGAACCAATGCTCTACCAAGTTGGCCACGGGTACTACAAGAGTTTCATTACTAGGTAGTTGTTTGGTAGTTACGCCATTTCTGAGTCACTATCCAATCGGCAAGAATTACTAACTTGATCGATAAGTTTCCATTGCATTAAGAGTAAAAATGAAGGGCTAATAGGGAAACAGACGGGAATGTTAGTAGCTATCATAGTGATGATAATAATAGACTTGCAAGTCTCCTTTCAAGCCAAACAAAAATGTGTGTTGACAAATAGGGTTTGTGAACAGAGTTTAGATTACATCATGTTCAACACTAGCTGTGATCTGCTCTATCTACTTTAAACATGACACTGATGTTTGTTCACGATCAATGGCTGATGTTTGCTTCTCTATTTAGCAAAATACTGCAAAACGCAAGCTTCAAATGCGAATCCACGTTGAATTGAACTAGAAACAGCCAACGAGACGAATGTTGGAAGTGAAAGGCGAAAGAAATTGAATTTTTTAATCCATTCACTCATTCTACAAGCGCGTGCCTTATTTACAATCAGTTATCGAAATTATCGTTTTTCCATACCCTCGTTTTGGCATTATCGGCACGTCACGTTTAGGCATCCGAAAATAGTGTCGCCAACTTGTGACCACTTGTTGCATTACAGACAAATGGCCGACTCGATAATAACTGCTGCCGAAGTATGCGATGCAATAAGCGGTCAACAAGTGGCGACAATATTTTCGTAGTTGTTTGCGTCACAACCAGGGTATGACAATGGCTGAACTGCCAAAACGAGGGCATGGAAAACCAATAACTTTGGGAATTTATTGTAAGCACTTATAGAATGAGGTGATTGATAAAGAGATACAACTTTTTGTCATCTTTTACCTCCAACTCCTAAAATTCTCTACTCAGTATTTTGGAACCTGTTCTTTAAAAACCGATGTTTTTTTTCCTTCCCATTTTCATTTTTTTTTTTCTTTTTACTTTTTATTTTTAAAATGACTCTTGAGGCCACGACGTTTTCGTCTCTTGTTGCCAAAGAACGAGTTGGGAATGCGCTATCTGGCGTTGTAATTACATTTGTTGCCGACAGAGGAGGCCGTTGGGTGTAATCGCGGATGCGGACTTTTGTGAACTCAGCCCCTCTTCTTCGACTGCACTTTAATGTTCGTAGAAATGGCGAGTTATACAAAAGCGTTGCTCAAATCCGAGATAGGCGAAAGGGCGGCATTGGCCAACTTTGCTGGCTTGGCGTGATTTTCTTTTGCTTCGCGGATTGCCCCCGCTTTCCTTCCTCAACACCCAAATCCGAAAAGTGATGACGATAGCAATGGAGCGAACACCATTCACCGCTCGCCTATGAAGCGACACTCTGAATATTAGAGTAGTTAAAGCAAAGTTAAGAAAAAAAAATCTCGACCGACATATACAAAGTTTCTACAATTTTACGCACCCAGGGTTTTTCATTGTGTGAAAATTTAGTGTTTGGGAATGAAAAGTTCTTAAGGTTTTTAGGGGGAATTTTATGAGTTTGTGTTAGTGGTTTGGCTGTTTTAAAATGAGAGTTTGTTGCTACTAATTTTTCGGGTTTCTTTTTTCAACTGACGATCTCTTTAGATAGTAATTTGAGAATTTGGCTTGTTGAGGAAAGGGAATGAAATGACGCGTGTGATTAGCTTGCTCAGCGAAATTCTGGCTAATGAGCTGCCAACTATTGCATTTATGGTGAAATTCGGAGAATAGGTGATGGATATGCTTGTCATGGTGAATTTTTTGTGTAGTTAAAGTAGTAAAACAATATTCAAAACACTTCAAAATTATGTTAATTTTAGGGAATTGGGAATTAATGATCATTTTTGCGACCATTTGTTGTAATTATGATTATAATTTTATAGTTATCAAAACTACTGACAAAGGTTCACTACTTTTACGTGAACTAACAACTGTAATAAATTAAAATATAAGCTTATCCTATTTTTTTACATTCAAAAAAGTCTGTTGAATCATCCACCTTAGTTATAGAAACCTTAGTTATAAAAAAGGGAGTATAAGCCGATAACGGAACAGCCACAACTATTTGCCAAAATTACCCTTCTACAGGGAGGCAACTGTGCAAAAAGAATTGGGTAATGAGATCCCAGTGGCTATTACATTCTCGAGTCTTACTCCCACTTATTTTATCGCCTTTAATTTCTATTGGTAGCCAAATTAGGCAAGAAGAAAAGATAATCACTGGTAATCTTTAAAACAAGTAATTGAGAATTCACATTAAGCGCAAAAATACATAACTAAACAAAACCTTAACATAAGAATTACCAGGTTGACTGCCCCTTTAAACACTACTTCGCGGTATTGAACCAGTACAAAAAAAAGACACTACTAACGACACGCTATTAATACACATTTAATGAAGATCCTCAAACTACATAGTTTTACCCAATATCAGATACTGCTTTACCACCACTACTCCATTTAATGCTTCCCCCATATTTTTTATCCCTTACTATCCACTTTTTATGAGCTATCAATCGACGTTTAATGACACATTAATTGAATAGCCCCCTTAATAAAATTAGTGATTAAAGCACCCAACTACAAAGTAGGAAAAAAAAAACTTGAAAGTCACTCCTCACAAAAAAGAGACTTTTTATTATTTTTTATTCCCAACTTTTTGAGTTCAAAATTACATTTTTGTGAAACGGGGCCACATTTCTTTTGAGTGAGAGAAAAGTATTTCACTTTTGACGACTGCTTATTGAAAAGTTGTGCCCAGACTTGCAAATGACACGACTAAGAAATTGCCCAAGGACGGGAAATAACATTTCTTTGACCGTAAGAAGGAGAGCGATGATGGCGAGTGGCGGCATCTTGCTTGCCTGTGGTCATTAGAGATGTGAGTGAGCAATATTAACTGCGTGGAACAAGTGCGCTGAATACGAAATGCGAAAACGTGCGCGTGCATTCTTTGTCTGGCATCAAAATATGCCATTGGGAAAAAGATGTGCTCCCTAGAGATTAGTGTCTTGCTACAATGGACGTTTCATGTTCCTTTACCACTTTCATTTGTCTATTGGAACGAAACGAGGCTGTGTGACTGAGAAAGTAAAATGAACTCGAGTTCAATTAAGAGGAGGCAATGTATAGTTTTTCCCACCAGAGAGCGCGAGTATTTTCTAAGATTCAGTTTGGGTTTTGGCATTTTAAGATGATAATATTTTTAAGAGGGAGGTATTAAACTACTTCCGGCGTTGAGGGTTTTTTAAGTAGATGAAGCGACTCGAAGTTGGAGTCGAAAGGATTGTTATTCCGGTTAGTTTTCTATTTTTATTGTAAAGATTAATTTGTCTTTTAAGTGGTTAAAGGTGCACAAGTAAAGTGAAGTCTCTGTTAATGGTGTCTGTCTAAAGAGGTCTCTTTACATAACCATTGATGAAATTGTAAGCGTTACATTTTTACTCAAAAATACCATTTCACTTCACTGACTTTGATTTTGGGTAACAGTAATTGGTCAAAAGGGAAGTCTAGTTATGAGGCAAAGTCTTACCATATCATGTATGGTTACTCTTTTGCTCTACTCAACAAGAGAATGATTTCAATTGATTGCCAATGATTACATTTGTGTTAAAGTAGTACCAGTCAATGGCAATAGTGGTACTACAGTTTTGTACTTTTTTGTATCACTGTGCCAGATAAAAGGTCTAGCCATCGATGAGAAACATTCTCTTGTTGAATAAAGCAAGAATTACAGTTACTGTGTATAGACCGTAATATGCGACTATATGAAGTAAATGGCTTAACTCAGTTGCTGGTTATGATTTTCAACATCAGTACATTTGAAATACTTGAACACCAATCAGTCACCGGCTTAGATTTAAAGTAGCCATAATTAGTGATTTGCCAGAAGTCATATCGCGTAAGCTGTAGGTACCACATGTAAGAAACAATTTCAGCTTTTAAAGTTAATACCATTCGCTGATTTAGATTTCGGGTAGTCCTAGTTGTTCTATTACTAGAAGACATATCTGAAGTCACTATATTTGGACAATTTTATGAGAAATACTACACGGGGAAAATTCTTATGGTTATGATTTTCAATATGTGACAACTTATGTCTTTTTCCAAGGTAATTTACGCACTAACCAATCATTATTGTGTATCCTGCACATTCCTATTTACTTTAACGCCAACTTGTGGCGTTGTAAACCGCAATTACAATGTATGAAAGTCTTAAACTTGAGCGCTGTTGGAGTCAAGACATCAACATAAAGAGACCTGTCTGGTGAGAATGTTTCTTTACGACAGAGTGAGAAAGGGGAAAAATGAGATAGAAGCAACTTTATAAATTTCTAAGTTCGTCTTGACCTTTTTATGGTGAAGTGAAGGGTGGGGACAGTCTCTGGGGAACTAAAGCTTCCCTTAGTTTCATCTTTTGTCTCGCTACATTTTACCTCTCCAGAAAGCTCGCTGGATCTGGCAGAGGATGGAGTGGTGGTGCCACGGTCTCTACGGCCACATTCAATTTACAGGTAGAGTGCGTCGGGCATGCGCCAAATGGCCAGTGCCCCGAGGGCAAAAACAAGGAGACGAGAAGGCGTCATGCGTTGTCATGGTAGCAGTAGACGCAATTTTCTCTTTTCTGCACTTTCTACCAATATCGTCTTTTTGGCCCCGTGCGCGGCTCAATCTTTCTTCACTTCTCAACGTTCCTTGGGGATCCGTCCTGGGGCTAAGAAATCGTACACGCGCCATCTAGTGCTACTGGAAATTGCCCGACCATGTAGAGACCTTCTTTTGGACTGCAATGCCTTTTGCTACTCATCCGTGAATGAAGGCGTTAAATAATTTGGGAGGAATGTTGGGAGTAAGCAGAAATTGGAAATTAGACAAGTTCAGTTTTCAACTATAGATAGTTATGTTATGTGGATCGAAGAAGCACCTGTAATTGATTCAAATTTTATCACAAAGTATTTACCCTAGGAAATTGTTTACGCTGCTGTAGCTACAGGATTACACTTTTGTTGATGTGTAGCAGTTTTGTGGTCAAATGGTACAAATTTGCCCAAATGAAAGGAAAACAGTTTTGTTTAAAATTCAATATTGAACCAGTCGGTTGGTAATGCTTTGACCCAAATTGAATGGAATAATAATCTTATTTCTGGCAGTAGGGGATATACTTTTGAGCTCTATTTAGATTAATGTTTACTGAAAAGTCAGCATTAAGTGATCAAAATCATTTGAAATGCTATTATATCTCAATTGAATTTTTAAATATTGTGGGTAAAACTATCCAGCTGGATTTGTGTTAATAAGGGGTACTTTTGAGCCTCAAATTGAATTGACTAATATAGAGATAATCTCTGAGCCCCAAGTGGATAAACATTAATGCGTCAAAAATCAGCACTGAATGATCAAAATCACTCCACCGTTTGAAACGTTGACTACAATTCAAACATTGTAAGGAGGGTGTTAAGTTACTATTCACAAAAATAAAATACAACAACAGCCTAGTTGCAAATCACATGAGACAAGCTATTTTTTAGTGAGTACATCTTAGGCAAAAAGGGACATTTTTTAAAGGCAGCAGGTTTTACTTCAAAATTTGTATGCAGACATCACTAATATAAGCTATCATCTAAAATAATTAACCAACAGACTAAAAACAATAAAAATTTGCACGAAAATCTATTTAGATCGACCCAATCTACCGCCATGTTTATTTAAACAATTGTTTAACAAAGCGGCACATGACGCCATCTGACGCGCGTTTTTACAACCACAATACACAAAAAACATTCTTTTAAGGATTTGAAACAAATTTATTTCCATTATTTTTTCAATACTTTGATTTACGAAACTTTCCACCTACAAATTCACGAGCAAAATTTCCAGTCAACTTAACAACCCTTTTATTTGTCGGTCAATTTCCTCTTTCCCATTTGCGTGATGGACGGCGGCGCCTCCTCATTTCGACCAGGTGTTAGAAAACGAGTCATTCATCGTCATGCGCAGACAGAGAACGACACTCTAATCAAAACAAATCACCAAGCGGACGCATCATCATCGCACTGCCATGCATTCTGATTACCTCTTCCCTTTTGCCCGACCCCGAAAATATAAACCTTGTCACCGTTTGCTGTGATTTGTGCACAACCCACAAACTAAAACGAACCCAACTCTCGCCAACGGTGTGTAGCGAATCCAATTGCGAATTTGTATTTAGTAGTTGCGAACCGAGTGACAGTCATATGAAATCACGTGATATTTATTATCGAAGAATTAAAGTGTACCACATGTGAAATTCGCTAACTAATTTGATTTCTGCACCTGTCGCAGTGGGTAGTTTTATGATGTCGTTAAATCTCGTACCGTTTATTCTTACCGTACCGTTGTGTTGGGGTTTAGAAACTTTTTTTATATAATAGTTTTTACCTTACGGTTTGTAATGTTGAATCGTTGTTGAATGGGTTTTCAAGTTAAAGCCTTAACTGTATAACTTATAACGTATTTTCGTTATAGACTGTATCGTTAAAAATGTTTTTACGTTATGGCGTAGATTTTAAGTTACAGCAAACTGTAACTTATAACGCACAACTTATTTTCGTTACAATTTATATCGTAAAAAATGTTTTTGCGTTATAACGTAAAGTTCAATGTGCCCTGGTGGATATTTTTGAAAGGAGAGATGGTGTTGAATATCACGTGATTTTTGATTGACTATTTTTTTTTTTTAAGTTTTAGAAGAGTTGTATTCCTAGCTTTTTTTTTTCTTTTTTGTGGGAGGACTGTCAGTATCTGTCGACTTAAATTGAATCCCGTAGACTGTTTTTCTCTCTTCTTTACCATCTCTTTTCAAGGGAAGTCGAATGTCAAATCATTTTGCTCGCGCATGCTCGATCTTTGCTTCCGCTCTTGTGACTTCTTTTCGGGTGACAGTCAGAGTCATGATTGAGGTTGTTAGTGACTGTCAACTAGCAGGATTTGCAGAATTTTTTACAGTCTGTCGTGCCATCGAGTTTGTTTATGAATATTGAAAAAAAAAAAATTTATGAAATTTTTAACTTCAATAAAATAACCAAGAAACTTTTTCCTATTAAGACGTTAAAAATGACTAACTTTCCAAATCAACATTCAAGAGCGTGCTTTAATTTAAATGATTCACACTTGTGACTTTTTAAGTCCAACATTTGAATGAATAAAGAATAAAAAAAGAGACTTTTTTTTGTTTAAATGAGATTTGAATGATGAAAGATTTCGGTCTCTTGTGAACTGAATGTTAATTTCAAGCCGAATCGTTAATACCTCACGACTCGTTTCATTAGTGTGATTACCCCAACACACGTTTCCCCACTTCTTTTTATTTTTCGTATTTTCTCTTCTGGACGTGGCGAAGCAGGACTAATCGTTTAAGAGGTGAAGCTAGTTTGATTCCATATACAAAGAGTCGTGGGTTGAATAGCGAGTTTCTTCTTTAATGATTTTGCATAGTGAGACGATTTATTTGGTCAAATCCACCAACAGACGTTTATAAAATGAGATTGCAGTGTCAGTTTGTACGTTTAAATAAGTGGGAGATGTTTACTGAATTTGTTGAGGGAAATATTTTTCACTTTTGAGTGGGAGAAAAATAAAAAATTGAGATTCAAATGTCGGGGGACTGTGAAAGTTGTATTAATGCGCTCTCTATAAATGAGGGCAATGGTGTTGGGACCCGATTTAGGGACAAAACTGGCCGCTGTAGGTCGCACGGTCAAAGTCGGACATAACCGGTTCGATTACCTTTGTTATTCACGTGAATACGATCGGTCAATCTAATTCATAATGGTCACCACTTTGTTTACATCCGGGTAAAGCACAATTCGCTGGTTTCGAGACTAAGATGTAAAATTAGGCCTGAATTTGAGACCGACCGATCGTGACCACGTGAAAAACATAGGTAATCGAACTGGTTATGTTCAAAGCCAAAATTAATTTTTAGTCGACTATGTAATCGATTTTTGGTTATGTTCAAAGCCAAAATTAATTTTTAGTCGACTATGTAATCGATTTTTGAATATCGATTTTAAAATTGGTTAAAAATTATTCGTTCCGTCATATAAAATTTTTCTTCCGGCTCCTATATGACTGTAAATGACATATTGTAGTACAAAATTATATGCTTGTCAGTCATCCTTGAAAGAACCATGTAGGGACATATATAAAAAATACAAGCGAGGTTTAAGCGAACTCTGGCGCTTTTCTTGTATTAACTTAGCTTAGAGTACTACACTAACTACCTACCACCCCTACATCAATACTTAGCAAATTGAAACGATTTAAAATTATCTTACAGTTATTGTAATGGGAATAGAATAGATAAAAGTGGCGCTTAGTTGTGTTTATTGGTATGTGATTTGCTTCTACCTGATCCTTCAAACATTTCTGCTTCGAATTCAAAATGATTTTCATCTCATTTACGATTCACTTGACGTCCACTTGCAATTCGATTCCTGTCTCCATACTCTGTTACGCATTGATCCTAACTCATCTTCAAACTCTCATATATTTTTTGTCCATCTAACTTATCTGGAATAATAATTTTTTTTTCTATCTTTTAATACACATTCATACTAAATAAATTAAATATTCGAACCTCTTATACACTTGCTTAAAAAATTATGTAGTAATTCGTTTTTGCCAGAGTTTTTTTTAGAGTAAAAATGTAGCGGTACATTGGATATATTCGTAAAGTGAATTAAGACTTTAAACCCTGCCTAGAGGGAAGTTTTTTTTTTCTTTTTCCCGTCTGGAACGTGAAATCTTAGTGCAATGAAATCCCATTGGGACGTAGGGGGAAGAGCCAATTTAGCAGCATTTTGAAGTGTCGGTAAATTTTTTTTTTTAAAGAAAAAAATAGTTCAAATATTTAATTTAAAAGTTTTTAAAGTCTATTAATATTTGATTTAGGACGGGTTAGAAAAAAATAATTATAATAGCAACGTTAGTATTTGATAGTATCTCGTAAAACTAAGAAACCATTACAACTTATAAAACTTAAAGTTGATTTTTAAAACATTTTTTTTTCCCTAAGTCTGGCCACCATTAAATATTAAACGCAAAATCGTTCTTGTACGCCATACGCAGGTAATACATTACCATAAGAATGTAGATAGATTGAAGTAGCAGCCACTTTAACAAGTGGTTGATCCATTTACTGTTTATACTCCCTCCTGTAAACAGTCTTTGTAAATTTGTCATCTGCCAATTAAATAGTTCCTAACCATTATCAAGCTGTACAAACTTTGGTTTAAATATTGACTCTGCCTTTAACACAGCCCACATAATAACTTGCAAATAGAAAATAACCACAGAGGGCTCTGTTTGATGAACTGTACCCGCATTAATAATGTAAGACTTTCAAATTCAATGACAAAATTAATATTCAACGATTTAAAAATATTAATTAATCATCATTATATAAAATTTCTATTACATATTCTTATTTTGAAGGTCTAGGTTAGGAGGTTATCTCAGCACACTTTAGAAAGGAAATGGGAGGCCCAGTTAGGTCAATATTAATTCCAAAAATTATCACCAGAAGAAACTAAGAAAGAGGACCATTAAAAAAAGTTATTGATGTTGTTTTATTGCTTTATGACGTGTGAATTTTAATTTAGAAATTGCATCCAGATGTTGGAAAACAAGGGTTAAGTGAGAAAAAAAAGATTTTGAAATATAGAGGAACGGAATTAAATTTGACTGCGCCCGGCCGTGAATTTCAAATCCAGTCAGAGAGCATAAATCGCCCACTCCTTGCGCCATTTTTTTATTTTTTTTTCTTCAGTCAAATCAGGTGTCAGGCCCATGCATCCAAGTTCCACCTTTTCAAAATGCAGGAGGGAACCAAGTTTTGATAACAGACGGACGCTCGGCTCAATCTGGGAAAACAGAAGTCGAGTAAAGTCATAAAACAAACATAGCTAAGGCGGGACCTAGTTGAGCAACTGGAAAAAATATCACGGGAGATTGTCAGGGTTGGAGGAGGAATAAAAATGTGAAGTGTGAAAACAAAGGGTTTTCTTCTGCTTCAAAAGGTGGTATATAAGAGATAAAAAGGAGTTTTATTTGAGTTAAAGTTGGTATTTTTTTATTTTTTTTTTTGGAGTGTCCCTTTGGTGCTATAAAGGAAAGGGCACTTCCGGTTGGGGTTTTTTTTTTTTTTTTTTTTTTTTTTGTGGGAAGTTACAAGTGGTTTTTAGTGTTTGAGTTTTAAGGTCTGTTGGCAGTGATCAAAGTCATTGGGGATTTTTGGGAAATTTTTTTATTACTTCCGCCGGAAGTTGAAGTTTGGAAAGTTTTTGAAATTGAAAATGTAAAATTTGAAAGAGCAATGGAGAATGCACTTTTAGTACAAAATGCTGCCACTGGATGTAGGGGCGCTACTGAGCAGTGGGTACAATCATGCGTTGGAATTTGATAAATATTTGTCCAAAAATTGATGCGGAGGTATTCTGATGGGAAATTGTTGCAACAAACACTTTTGAAGTTGTAAGTTTGGGGTGTCACCTCGTGTTGATTTTGTAAACTTTTCAATCACATGGAATTGATTATAATTGAAAGAAATATAAATACTTACAATGAAGCTATAAATGTTGAATACCTAATGATTAATTAAATGAAGGGTTAGGGTTCGGTCATCGACCAAATCCATTCAACCTATTTTAATAAGGATGGTTGTGTTTATTGGTGTGATCGTAATTTGCCATGGCGAAACATTTTTGACATATTTATTAGACAATTTTAATAAACGTGAGATTTTTATTGAGTTTTAAAGTTACAAATTTTTTTTTTCCTTTTCTTTTATTTTTTTTTCTCTCTCTCTTTCTCTCTCGATGGTTGTACTCTCGCAAATCAAACACAACCTCCACAGTGGTCATCTCAGAGTGTCTTTATACCCCGGGGGAACTGTCTCAGTCTTTGACCACTATTCAGCATTCAACGTGGTCTCCCCGTTTCTCTTGCGGTTGTCTATAGTGAAAGAGCGTGTCGTTGCCCCAAGCGGTCAGTAACTGGTCAGCGTGAGTCGCGTGCCGCCGCTTTCCAACAGCCATCCTGGGAACAATAGACGGCCGATGCAGGGGATCCATCTTGAGAGAAATGTCGCTTCTAACAAGATTTGACAGAAATTCCTCACATTTGGCTTCGTTGGGAAAGTTACAATTGGACAGTTAGGGCAAAGAAAATTAAAATAAAAAAAAAAGGGAGGACGGGGAAGGAAGTGAGTCAAAGGGAGGGAAATGAAGGTGAGGTGTTTGATTGTAAATAAGTTCGTGGAAAAGTAGGTTAAGGGGTTATGGGAAAATGAGTGTAGAGTGTGGAACTTCCGCTGAGATGAAATCTTTTGAAAGACGATCGAGCAATATGTTTTGGGTTTCTGAATTTTCCATATTCCGACATGCGCCATCTGGTGGCCAAGTAATTGCACTGCTTACAAATGGCCGACTCGATGTATTTTGACAAGCGATGTAACACTAGGCATGTTGGCAACACTTTCTTCAGTTTTCCACACGTCACATCCTGGTTTTGACATTGACGAAATTGCCAAAAAAAAAAACTGAAGTCTCGCTAAATAACGTTTTAGTCTCGCTGCAATGTCCATTCTGTTCCGCCTTTTCATTAAACACAATTCAAGGAACCCAAAACATATCCCACAACGCACCCTTAAAGGAAAGTCCCTACTTTAAACCCAAAATGGTACTGTCATAATTTCGTACCTTTCAGTTCCGAAACAAAGAACGTCTTATAAGTACATAATTCAACACGTGTCATTTGCACAAGCAATCACAAATCATTTATATGGCAAGATGAATTGCACTTGAATTTGATTTCTGGCCTCTGCGGAACTGAAATCGGTTGAATTACAAAATTTGAAACTTGATTCACATTTTTTTTTTTTAACTAAAACTGTAGTAAGTTTCCAGGAATTTTAAATTTTGTAAGGTTTCCTATTTAGAATTTTAAGAATGGCTAAATTGAGCTTAGGGATCTCTTGGAAAATCCCCAGAGTAAAATGTGAGAGAGATTAGTCTAGCCATGAGTGAGATTTAATTTCCTGCCAGTGGACTTGCGTATCAGTTTGAATTACTCCTTGCATGTCTGCGCATACTCCAGAGGACGTGTCAAAAGACGCGAACTCGCGCCACCTTCAACATTTGATCTCTGTGCCTGAAATTTGCCTTTTGTAACCGCTAAAGTTACGCCAATTTATTCTGCTCTCTTTAAAAAACTTTAAATTCCAAACGAGATCACATTTTGCATTAAAGTAAGAAGTATTGAACGAAATACAAAATATTTCCTACTCAAAAAAACCTGCAGGCAGATCTATCCAAGCTCAAAAATTTACAAGATGTCAGTTCTCTCCCCTAAACAAAATATTTACATCTAATTATTCATTCATAAATTCACGCAAACACATAAACATTATTTTTATATCAGGTGTTCGATATTGAAAGTGGCATGTTTCAAAAAGACTCGAACACTATAAATGTTTATATCCAGAAATTCAAGTTGGCAATAGTAATAGTTTGTTTTGCAGCCTGTCACGTCACCAACTGTAAAAAGTATCAATAAAAGAAGGAATACAGCTAAAAGTATCAACACTTTGTGCTACTGACAAAGTTTTTGCATAGAATTACTTCTCCTAACTGCCGCACCGAGCGCTGTATTTTAAAGACAAGCTAGCTGCAGAACAAAACCCAATGTTAGGCTTATTCGGCGACTTGTCATCGTTCACGATGGATAAAAAAATTCGAGTAAAAAATTATTTTTGCACTCAAATCTTTGCTTAAATCTAACTGCAAGTAGATTTTCCGTGGATGGGTGGAATATTTGCAGGATTAAAATTCAAAGTGTCAGACGAAGAGGAGAATCCAGTCGGTCGCCATTTGAATTATCGTAAGAGTCGCTTATTGATTAGCTCTTGTTATTTTAAAACATAAAAGGATCATCAGATTTTTTACCGCTACAAAGTATGTAATTCATGCGATATGACACCATATTTAATTAGTTTGACGTTTACAATATAGGAATGACTACATCTGCATAACGTGTTACATCTTATGGGAGCATGAAACATTTATGCAGCGAATACAATATTCATAACGAAATGTTGATAACCTTTTTTTTTACCCTCCCATAGGCTTTTAAATGTAGTTAAAATGCATTTGATGCATTAAATCAGTTGGAATTTGTATGGAGAATAGAGTTTATGGTTAAATGCATCTCACTGACTTATTTATTAGTTGGTGAATGGAAAAGAATGCACCCAAGTGTGAGACCAATTCGTCATTTCTTTTTGGCCCAATCGATAAAATGTGGAAAAGCAGATGGGGGAAAAGTGTACATTGGTTTTTATATACAGTTTTGCAGCGCGGCACAAAATTATTTTGGAAAGATATATTTCCTTTTCTTTCTTCTAATATTTATAACGTTTGATAAAAAATAGACGAAATAATAATAAAGTCCCGAAATGCACTTACCTTTCTTTTATTCAGTATACAAATGGGTTTTATTTGTTCATGATAAAAGAGAATATTTATGGGTTTGGCTTTTGAATAGAAAAATATAATAAGACTATGTAGTTTTATTTATGCTTTTTTCTTCTTCTTTTGGTAGGCATGTGCTCCAAGATACGTATACTTTTCGGCAAATTTCCGACGTCGAGAGCCAGTTGGTACCTGTTTTGTGGCTAGGAATTCTTTCACCAATTTCCAGGAATATTCCCCGTGTCGTACTGGTAAGTTTTCATTATTTATTTACATTGTTTTCTTAATTGGGATCTTTATTAAGAAAAGTGTTTGAAAATTTTATGATGAACTACTTGTGGGTTTAAATGGGTGTGTTGTTTACAATTGAATAGTTTGGGTGGTGGCGCTGCTTTACTAATGACGTCTTCAGAGATGAGGCCTGTGCGTTGTGAAATTTTTATGAGAGATTTTTATAAGTTTAGAAATTTTATGTTTACATAAAGCCTTTTTCTCTGATTTTGTAAAATGGTAAATAGATTTTTAAGATTTTAGGATTCATACATTTTATTGTAGATTTCAAAGATTTTGTTAGAGATCTTTAATGATTTTGTGGCGATTTCAAAGATTTTCTTGTAGATTTCAAAGATTTTCTTGTAGATTTCAGAGATTTTCTTGTAGATTTCAAAGATTTTGTTAGAGATTTCAAAGGTTTAAGGAACTTTTTAATATTCCACAAAACACTTACAAACACGAGATATTTGCCAAACATTTGTAAAATATATAGTTATACATTCCTCAAAAAATAGTTGTTAAAAAATTCTTCAACCAATATTTTACACATTTCTAAAACTTTTCAAAAGTTTTGTAGTGTAAAACTATATTTCACTTGGCAATGTCAGTTTAACATTTCCCAATTAATTTAATCTTATCACAATTCAAAATTAATTCAAGGGATTAAAACAGGTCGAGCCTAGTATAGATGTTAGCGATTAGCAGTTTCAGGTATATCGAATCGTAAGACAGGTGGAGAAGGGGGTAAGAGGAAAGAAAAAGAGTTGGGTCTGTTATCAGAAGCAAGGTGTGGCGCCTATACCAACGTCTTATCGGCAGCTGACGAACGAGACCCCAAAACGTTTGCGCCAGCAACGATAAAGGAATTCCGATCGATGACGTCAACTTATTGGAATTGCAAATGAAATGCAGTGCACGCTTCTCTTACTCCTCCTTCACGTTTTAAGAGTGTCGTGTTTCGTCTTTGCAAGTGTGTGCAGATTATTCGTTCAACGTGAACTGAATTTGGAATTACTTTTCGGTTCGTCTTTTTGTTGTGATTTCTGTGTCCTGAAGGGAAACTTGTACTGACCATTGAAATAACAACTGAAGAAGAGAGACGTTATACCCCTACTGTTGGCCTTAACGTAATAAGCGATAACGATAGGGTATTTTATTACTGAAAAAGTTGTACTATCTCTCTCGATATTAGGTATGGTTCGTGCAACATTTTCATAAACTCTATACTCTGGACGCGCTAAACGTTGGCCAAACTCTCATTGGATGAACCTCATCACACTCCCATGAAAACGTGCGCGTCACGCTGTTAAAGACTGCGTTACTGAATTCAGTTTATTCTTGTTATGTAACTGTAAAACCACTCTGTAACACAATGAAAACATACAGATACAATAATAGTTGTTTACACCTGGTGCAACAAAATGGTGGCCGATAGTGTAAGGTGTGATTCCCTTTTATCGAAGTTCATGAGCATGCGCAGTAGTGCGTTCGCACTTCTTTTTTGTAATTTGCAGCCATGTGAAGAGGTCCGCCCCAATGGAAGTTAGGCCAATGTTGAGAGCGTCCATAGTACAGTGGAAAATACGTTATCTTAGGATATTGTAATGCATGTAAGTGCACAATTATTGGTTTTTCCATCCGTATGAATCTTATTGCCAATTGCTTTTTTGTAATATTAAAAATTGTAAGAGTCGCACACCTGTTAACATTAAATGGCATGGAAAAAGTCTCTGATTGGCTGAAGGCAATCGTCGTGCATTGTGGGATGCCTAAATCATAGAAAACATGGCCGTCTTCCTGCTGGCACTATGCAACGTTTATAAGCCAAGTGTACATTCAACATTACCTACAACACCACGCGTTGTTGAAAAGATGGGCTACTCTACTGGCATTATTCACACTCATTTCTGTTGTTGAATTTGTACTTTTCATTGTACCAAAATATTGCCCTTAATGGGAATAAATATAAAAGAACCCAACCAAAAAAAAAAAACTAATTTTTACTCTGGGTAAAAGCGAGAGAGGGCCTACAATAGCATGGTTTGAAGGAAAACGCCATCTGTCGACGCGAAACGCAATATCGATGATGGGAGCGTGCGATGACGAAGGGAAAGTAAAACCTTTACCCTCCCTCGCTTTGTCTTTAATATAGAAGCCCCGTCTAAATCAGGTGTATCGTAATGCCCAATTGTAGAACGCAGCAGTTGGCAAACGATCGTATTTTGGCGCCATTTTTCCGGGTCGGCCTCATTTTAATGGAAAATACGTAAAGCGAATTCCTCCTTCCCCCGTCTCTCTTAACGACCGAAAAGGAAAAAAAAATTGTAAATCGTTTCAAACCTCCAAACATTTTTTTCCCTCCTTTTCCCTAAGAATCTACCAGTGCCATGTCGATTTTTCCATTGGTGCACAGTAACTCGTAAATTATTGTACGGGTCAGTTAAAGCCGTGGATTACATTGGTTGCAATCCAACCCTTACAACATCCTAAAGCATCATTAATCCGGCAGTTGGTGTAATGAAACCCCCCCATCTTCCCCAAACGCATTCATTTAACAATTTCTATCGATGATTGGTGAGAAAACCTTTAATATGGTTTCCGTTTATGGTTTCAGTTTTCAAAGTTAAGTTAACTTAAAATTGGTTTTTAAAAAGACTGTACAACGTATTAGAAGTGGAGATATGTTAAAAAGGTGAGCCAATATTAGAAAATTTCTTAAGGTGAAATAGAGATACAAAAATGTTTTGCAGACTTGGGCTTTCTTTATTTTTAATGAACACTGATGGGTCAAGTTGCCTAACATTTTAAGAGGTTTTATGAAATCTTTTGATGTATAATTTAAAGCAAGTCTTCATTTATTTTCAATATATCTAAGCTTAACTCAAAATAAAAGTTCTTAAAGGCGTCCAAGTGTTAAATGTGTATCTGTTTGTACACACTTAATTAGTTCTTTGCTAAGCATACCCACAATTCATCATTCTTTTGCTTCTCTGGTATAAAATGTGAACAAACCAATTGTGGTCAATGAAAGTTCTATGGTTGTACGCAGCGAGAACAAGTCAAACTAGAAAGGCAAAGTCAAGAGAACAGAAAAACTAGTATAATGACAAATACTAAAAAGTCTTTGAAGTTTACCAATTTTCTATACAATATTACAATAATTACAATAATTTGGTATTATCCCATCTATTTTGCCATTGTCTTAAGTCAGTGTGAACCAATTATTATTCCACACAATGTTGTCAGACTAATGCATAGAAAACTTTCTAGTATACATCAGATACGAACCAAACCCTTTTCTACAAAATAATTGGCAAAACCTACTCCTTTAAACTGCTTAACCTCACAATTTCCCCATAATTATTGACTCTCATAAAACAATATTTTGCAACTACACATACTTTCACTAATTGCCACTAGTCGGCATAATAGCAACGACGCTTTCACTAGTTACCACCACTGAACAACGTTGGTTAGCGCAAGTTCATTAATTAGTAGAGCCAGGTTTTGACTTCCATCTTGTCTCGAAAGAGTCTCATTACGGAAATTGAGTTTCCACAAGTGCGTGCTCACCTAAAGAGCGCTACTTCTTGATGAATGCTTCCGTTGTGGGGCCATGGGGCCAATTACCTCACACACATTCCTCTCTATCCTAACCCCTTTCGCCTCTTTCACCTCTCGCTTCATAAACTTGAAAAACAAACACGTTAACGAGTTGTAGAAAACTTTTCAAACAAAAGGTGGCGCTCCGAGAAATGGGGGAAGGGATAATTTGTGCTTGGTATGGGGGTGTTGAAAAATAAATACGGGCATTTAGTGGTGGAAAAGAGGCGATCTCGGACAGTGTCCAAACGCACACCAGGTGGTGTTAATGGTTTTGGGGATGAGGATTTAAGGAGCGCATCTTTTGATGGATGGTGAGTGGTGAGACCGAGGTCTTCTCCCCATCTGGCCCCGAGGCAAGCCACGAGCTGCTCCAATCGTCTTTCATCACGCCTCGTTCCAAGCGCTGTTGATGCGTTTCAAGATGCCCAACGTCGATGGAAATATGAACAAGTGTGCGCTTTGCTGGGGGAGATTGTGGACGAGACGGTTTGGGGGTGTTGAAGAGGGGTGGAGAAAGAGGGTTTTTTTTTTGGAAAGGTTTGCATAATGTGTTTCTGGTTTAAACGACTTATTTTGTTGTGGTTGGAGTTTGTATAGAGGATAGAAAAAAAGTTGGAGAGTTTTTCTGTTTTAAAGTGGAAGTATAAATGTAACCTGAATTGTGTCTAAGCAGCTTAGTCATATACAAAATAGCTGACCTAGCGCTATTTTACCAAGTTGAAAGAGTGAAGTGTTACTACCTCTTTAAGATACTTTAACCATGACGTCACAACTTTCTAATTATTGAACTTCTAAAACAGTAACTGTACGTACTTCGAATAATTGTCACCAGTCTGTACAATAATAACAGTGTTGTCAGTGGACAATAATTTTATCGTAGTAGTAAGGGTGTCAAGATTCCCCTCCAAGTTTCTAATGTGGTCATTCTACGACAATATATTAGTACAGTTCAAGTCTTATTGAGGAAAGAGTTTTCTTTAAAAAATTATAAGCAACCAAACTAAAACTTTAACTAAATGATACAATTCATTCTAGTAAGGGTCTCACTAACAAAACGAATAGGAGGTGAAAAGGTGAAAAAGTGGAATTTTTCAATCTATTAGACTCAGTAAGCTATTATTTTGCATTAGTTACAATATGCAAATCAGGTGTTGACACTTTCGCCATTGTCAAAACCAGGCAGTGACGTGTACAAAGTTGAATAATGTCGCCAACTGGTGGCCGTATCTTACATTACATGCCAACAATACTGCAGCGTCGATGGCGGCCATTATCTAATCCGCCATTTGTATCAAAAGTTAGTGGCGACTAAACTTTTCAACTTTTCAACTTTCTGTACACTCATTTCTTGTTTTAAATACTGTAACTTTGAAAATTTATTGTAAACAAAGTAAGAACTTGTTGTAACATGTGAATAGATGAAAAAACTACAGCTTTTTCCCTCCTCGATTGTGCAATCCGTACATTAAATTTCCCTATCCTTCAACAAAATAAACGTAATCACCTACCAAAACCACCCAAAACTGAATTACAAACTTTAAAATTTACAATTCAATAAATTAACTTGCAAACTATATCCAAAACCTTGGAAAAATCGATTTCCATCCTCAATACAAAAAAGAAAAATCGATATTTAACCCAGAGGCTATTTAAAATTTGAAGTAACAAGAATGAAGCATAATGTCCCTTTTTTTTCCCTTCACCCCCATTTTATTTAAAAGCGAAGGGATATTGGATGAATTCGTAGACGGATGAGTTCTTTTCCTCATTTCACACCTTCATTGGTTTCGAATGAGATCGTGATTGGGGGTTTTTCGCTCGAGGAAGCGACTTATTAAGGCTGCAAATTCACGTCAATGTATAGGGGGAAAAGGAGTCGTCAACACGTCGTCGCATGGGTTGTGCTGTTTGTCTACATGAGGGGAAAGTAATCCTTCACGGCTGATTTGATGCACAACTAAAAGGAGGACGCGTCATGTCCATATATCATGAAATACTGTCCGAATTTTCTTTTTTTTTTTTTTTTTGAAGAAGTCATTTCTCAGCAGATGGCGTTGTTAGTTAAAATAAAGTGATTAATGGGTATGGAAAACAAACGTCCGATTTTTTTTTGGTGGGGGTGGGTGTGGGGTGTTCATTAGTTTAATCGGTTTGGACGACGTTTTTCTGATTGATGCATTTTCTAAAGTTAACTCTCTTTTATCTTCACTTCATGAATTTTGGTGTTAGTGAGGCGTGAATTTCAAATTAGGCGTTCGGAGTTGAGTAAAGAGGGGATTTTGTTTTGGGGTTTGAAAATAGATGTTTTGTGGTTTTAAAAATTTGTTTGCAGGGTTGACCTTACATTCAGAGTTAAATGTTGATGAATTTAGCGTTTACTACATTGAACCCTTTTGCTTTTAACTTAAGTAAAGGCGGAAGCCGAATAACGTTGCAGTCTGTAGAGTTAACAACTGTCATTGTGTTATTTTTTTCTGAAATGAGCCTAACCCTGAAAGGTATAACCTTACTGTAAGTAAAACTAAATGAGGTTACACCTTGTAACAGTAGTCCCTCATAAAGTACATAACGTTATAAACTGTAACGATAACCGTAATTAAAATAAAAATTAAGTGTATCGTAAAAACAGTCAAATGTTATAACACATTTTAATTTTCTACGTTGTACGTTATGATATAAAGTTGCCATTAGGGTATTACACGTCATAAGGGAAATCCGTATGGATATAAATAAAGTTTGAATACCTACATAAAGTAAAAAAAGTAACTGAATGTTCCAACTTATGTTCACATTAAGCAAAAGAAGACGCTATTATTACCAAATGCTGGTCTCTTGTACAAACTAATTGCGAATCTCGTGCGATTCTCGAGGGAAAAAATAAAAGCCATACTATTGGCTACTAGAGATTCCTTGTGCGACTCTGATGGCAGATCTAAAAGTTTGCTCTAAACTTAAAATGGTGTTTTAAAGGTCCATTAGATGATTTTTAACATAAATATGTACGAAATTTAAAAGTTGGTAAAAGAAGTCTGATGGCAGTACAAATTGGAAACCTTCCACTATTAAATATATAAATAAGAAAACATGTGATTAAGTATTCATTTAATGTGGTGGAATAAATTTACCACATATAAAGAAAGCAACATACTGCCCCTTTAATACTAAAAATTTTTAAATCCCAAAGCTTCAGTACTGACTAAACATTAAAAATGAAATTTAATAACAGATTACAAGATTTTAGTTTTCTTTCTAAACCTTCACTTCCAACATTGCTTAACTCTTACATTTAAGCTGCTTGTCAAAGCAATCTTGTCCAAGGAAAAGTTAGTGGGATTAGCAGTGTACAAGGTAAATCTGTAGAAGAGTGGTTGACATTGACAAAGTAAACAGATGGGATTGAAGGTTGATGGCTAAGATCGATCAATTGACAAGTGACCTTTAGCATTAACTTATTTGAACTTGGCTTATTGTAGGCTGCCGTATTAACACATGCGGCTCCGCGAACAAGCGGGGCGAACGGGTGTTTATTTAGTGGTCGCTCGATCGATTGGTAAATGGAGAAGGATTTTTGAAATCTGGCGTAAAAATCACTTATGCAAATGTTATAGGAAGAAAATTCAGAGAATTAAGTTGATGCGATCGTAAAAAGGGAAATCAATTGGAAACTCTTTCTTATTAGAAATATTTTCAAGTTATGGAAAATAGAGGAAGAGACATTTTTGACGACCATTTTTTATGGTCTTTTGCTGTCGTTTTTGGAAATTAATTTTTTTTTATATTTTTTTAAAATTAATGTAATAAATTATTCGAATCGTAATTTTTTTGGACGGGGAAGAGTCTTGTCAACAACACGATGAAATCTGGAATAGTTATTAACTGTCAAAACATGTTGGTTGTAAAAAAAATTAATATAAGGAAGAAATATTAAAACTTTCTTTTAAAGTTGTGAAGAGAATTGCAAATGAAGATATTCTGAACTTTGTTTTTGGAAGTTAGTAGATTTGATTTCGAGTATTTTCATTATTTGGTAATCTTAATTATATTAATTATAATGCAAATTAATAAGCAGGCTATATTAGATGTTTATTCAACACCACCTATTGACTTGTTGACAGTCAATAAGTTGTATTCCCTAATTAAGTTCTATTGGAGCCTGGACAGGCTCCAATAGAATCAATGGAGGTTAATTATCGGGTTCTATCAGGTTATATTTATTCAAAAACACTTTTGACCAGTTGATAGCTTATTACAACAGCAAAACATTACATTACGTACAAAAAAAAGTGCAAGTTCACTTTTCAGTAAACTGCCCCTTTAAGAAATCACTAAACACATTTATTGCTTTACTTATTCACGCTAAAATAGACATTACAATTGCCTATACAAACAACTTTATTCTCCCTCTCTTCTTTGATCGCCATCTAAAACCCATCTTTCCTATACGGAATCAATCACGTCCGTCACTTTTTATCCCCCAACTTTACGAATTCCAGTGATAAAACGATAAGGTACATCGAAATAAAGCAAACACAAAAAAAAATCCTCATCAGTGCAGGATGTTGTTGGCTTCGGTGATGCTCAGCTTGATGAGATTTCCTTACTCCACCAACCAAGTCTTCCATTGAAATCCACCGACTCCCCAACACCCCCATCACTTTTTTTTTTCTTCAAAAATAAAAAAAAAAACTTTACTCTCTCAAAGAAATGTCAAAGTTGTGTGTTTAGATGTGGCCATTCTAGACCTCATTTATAACGTGGTTTCATCCCAACTAAGTGGCCGCCTTTGGAAATGGCCACAAGCCATTTTTTTCTTTCCTTCTATCAGTTTTTTCCCTTCTTGGTCACGGGACAATTGGCACGCTTGCACAGACTTATTTATCACATTCATTACTCCTTTGATGTGTGTGACAGAGTGGAGTCCACGGCATGGAATTAAGCCTTAAGAAGAAGGGAAAAAGGTTTTTGTGGAAATGACGGATATTGACCAGCAGCAAGACTTTTCCTCTTGATAGCGCCTAATTGCAGTGAAACTTGAGTTGGGCCACCTGCCATCCCACGATGACGGCTCGCTAGCAATTTATTCCGATCGTTGGCGAGTGAAGAAAAAGAGGGGGTAAGGGTCAGTGACCGCAACACTGGCGTCTTATTGAACTTGGAAAGTGAAGCTCATGCAAGATGCAGCGTTTTCTCTTCTTTTAGCCGTCGTCAGCATCTTGTAGCTGTAGAAGGAGATTATTTCCTGAGTTTACTAGATTTTGCTCTTGTCAATGTTTGACTTTTTTTTAATATTGTGTTTTGTTGGAGTTGGGAAAAGTTTGCTTTTTTTTTTTTTGTCGTCGTTGGTTTGGTCTATTTTTGGCTGTTTGACATAAGGTGGTTCTACTGCTGGAAGAAGAAGAATAAAGCTTCACGCCGCCAGCGACTGCTAAGGACATACGGGGCGAGGGCAAGTCAAGTTAGAAAGACAGAATCACCAAAAACAGAGAAAAACACTAAACCAAACAAGCCAAATTGTACTCAGATAAAAATTTTATAATCAAGACACTATTACAAAATGTACCAAAAATCGTATCCAAAGAGCTAATAGTAACAACACACCAAAATATGTTTCAAGGAAAAGTGGCATTAGCATGTTATCACATACGTGGGTCAAGCAGTAGGGACTTAGCGCAGATCGACCTATTGAGGTCGCTTATACCGTAGAAAATAACATGTATAGGCACTAGAGGTCGCATTTCTAAATGAGGAAATAAGCAATAATAATGAATAAAGCTTGTTCAAATGGAGGATGCGGGGTTAGTTGCAACAATTCGTCAATAGAATGGCGCAATAGGTCACTGCGCAAGCGCGTTTTTGCTCTATTGGGTTGTCACTTTTGTTTTATGTGTAATATAATTTCGAAAAAAAAATTTAACAGTAATAACTAAACTCTACAAAGTTTAAAATACTACTTTTGAGTTTGTTTGTTACGATTCTATTATTTTTTTTTATAAATTAAACCAACTCAAAATTTTTAAACCTTTGTGGGCATTTGTTATTATTCTAAAAATTTTATTTGGCGCAAATGGCAATTGACACTGCTAGCTGTATCAAGTTGGGTATTTTTAAATGAGTGATAGATTAATTGTTTTGACTTACTGCTTTTTTCACTAAATGGTGTGTAACAGATAAGTATATTTTATTCTGTCAAACAGTTGTATTTTTACTCATTTAAAATCTCAGTCGTGTTTCATTTAAAATACCAGTCGTGCTTCATTTAAAATTTGTCATTCTGAGTTGATGAAAACAGAAATATAGAGTAAACCTATAAATATTTTAGTTCCTTAATAATAATCTTCCATTTCAATTGATTTATTTAATGTCTTGTTCTTTAACATTAGACCTTACTCAATATTTAAAGCTTTTGCATTAAAGGGGCAGACAACCGAGTAAATTTTAAATTATTTTTTTTAAAAACGATTATAATCAAATTTTTGACTTTTCATTAATAACCATAACCAATTTAAAATAAATCCACATTTATGCAGCTCTGTGATTTTGACATGTAACAGGCTGTTCTATTGTTTGTTTATACTCCCTATTGTTTACAGTATCCGTCATTAAGCACATGTACGTTCATTTTATTGAATCTAATTTAAATTTATCTTAAATTTTTTCCAATTATTTTACGTTAAAAATAAAGTCGATATTGAGTGGATTTAGATAGTTTTTTGAGACGATGTCGAGATGTCCTTGACGAAGGTGATTTGGAACAAGCTGAGGATTTCATTAAGGGCAATTTCGTCGTGCAACTAGCTGAGTAGAGAGAGAGAGCAGCAAACGAGAAAAGTGAGTTACGGTTTGTGTCCGAGAGTCAATTGACTCGCCTACTGGCTCGGCGACCAGCGGCTTCCACCCCAAAATTACTGCTTGTTTATAGGCGCTGCAAGAAACGAATGGTGTGTGACTTAGCGCTATAAATGGAAAATTGAATCATGTTTCGCTCTTCACCAGAAAGAAAAACCAATTTATCAAACACTTAATTCCTTGCTCTCCCTCATCTTCAAAATCTTTTTCGATTTCTACACAAACGAACCAATAGAATTTTAATTTTTTTTTTTGAGCTGATGGATTTTAAAAGCGACGGGGATTGGACATTATAAATCTTTTCTTTTGTTAAAAATTTAATTATCGTGAATTTTTGAAATATATGTATTTAAGACACAAATTTAGGTTAGTAGTGTCATATATAACTTGATTTGGTTAAAGCCGTGCATGAAGAATAGTAATTTCAATAGTTACTAGGATTTGAGTTTAATGTTTACAGTTGTGTTATTTTGGTGTTGGAGACTTATGTCATGGCAGTTACTTTGACTAAAGGGCTTTGCTCAAGATACGGGATTTGAAGCACGTAGAAAAGTGTTTAATTAAGTCATAAACGATATATTTCCCGGTTTATTTACACAACAAGCCCGTCGTTTGAAATATGGTGACAAGCGGTGTGCAAATATTGACACGTTTGCGAGTGATGAATGACTTTTCACGATGTTGTGGCGGTTAATATTTTTGTACTCTATCGAAATTGATTGTCGACACTTTTTAAAAAATTGAATCCACTTTAATTGAAAGTTGAAACCCGTTAATTTAAATAAACGTTATAATCTGTACAACTCTTGAAAAGTCTTTTTTTTTGTTTTTTTAAATTAAACATTAATTGAGAATTAAAATGACAATGTTAAATATGTGTCTGCTTTAAAAACTCCGCCTTGAATTGTTGTCGGCTTCTCTGTAAAGTTCATTTTATCAAAAGGGCAAAAAAATTGTGTTTTGTTTATTTTAAACGTTGAATATTTAATAGCGGGTGATTTTATCGGTGTTAAAAATGTCAAAAAGGTCTTTAACCCACTTGGTTTTAAACCTGAAGTTGTAGAGAGGGGAGGAAAAATGAGATGACTAATTGATCTTGTGACATTGAACACGTGCTGCTCTGCTTGTGACCAAAAGATGGAGCAACAGCCGCCGATGACGTCACCGGGTCGTGAATGATGAAGATGGAGAAATGAGAAGTTGAACAGTTTTCATTTATGAGTAGGAAGGTCTGGTCGTTTTTCACTTTTGGATGAGACGGGGGAATAAAAGGTGGCGGTTGAAAAATATATGGAACAATATTGGACACCGACTTTCCGCCATGTGCCACATTCATTTCACTTGACATGGAATCAATTTTTTTTTTATTTTCTATGAAATAAAAGGAAAAATAATTTGGGCAAGTTTTTCAGGGTAAATTTTAGACTGAAGAGAAAAATGTCAAACTTTTTGATTTTGTGAGCGATGATAGAGCGTCGTTGAAACGAGAGATACAAAGAGAGATTGAGAAAGTGAAAAATGATTTAAGGACAAAATTTAGATTTTTAAGCTGTCTTCCCAAAAAATTTTAGGTTTTGGATGCCATTTTAGTCAATCCATGTAAATTTTTTTTTAACTACAAGTTATATAACATTGTATTAAGAACTGGACGATTTACACTTTGGTAATCAGAACAACAGAAAACTTTAATTTTAAAATTAAGTTGTTAAAAATTGTTGACTGTCTTTTTAAATTTTAATTTTTCTGTCTAATTAACTGTTTTAATAAATTATAATTTACTTAAAGAAAAAAAAAACTTTTTAAAGAAAAAGCAATTAGAAGAGATCAAAAAATATATCAACCTATCACCTCTGGTGAAACTCCTAAAATGAATTACCAAGAATGATGTTAGGGAATTTCCTAAGACAATAGCTCATAAAGTCGACAGGTTTTTCTAACCACTCTAACAACATAATCTATTAATTCTGGCTGATTTGTATGGCGAAAAAGCAACGCTGACAGTTGCGGCTGCTACTATACCCACCCGTCAAGAAATAATGCCAGAGGGCCGTCTGTTGGCCGTGAATTATTCTTATCTTAAACCGAAGCTGAAAATAAAATATGAAGAAAGAATAAATAAGGGAAGAAAAAAAAATAGAAGGCGTCATAAGTAAAAAAGAGAAAATGTACTGACAAAGAGAGGAAAACGTCTAAAAAGCTCAAACTCCCACCGTGTTTAGATGAAGTGTGTTGGAAGGGTAGTGAAGAACATGTTATTGACGACATGGAATGAGCTTGCCAAACCCACAGGAATTCTGGTCTTTCATCAAAAGTCGGGAGTAAATTCCAACTTGTGGTGGACAGCATCTCCACTGCCCTTTTTCAATTAACTTGCTGGGTTATGTGGAAATTAATTTTAATAGAGAAAGATTTGATTGGAGTTGTAAAAAAAATCGATATGATTTAACTGGTTCATCAACTGCAATGGGATTCAGGTGGCGTGCATTAGAGTTTGCTATATCAAGGTTAACGTTTGCTTATGTTTGTTTTGTTTGACATGGTATTGAGCGCACGTTATTGTCTTGTTTAAAAACAAGAATCTAAAACTTGTAACATATGGTAATAGTTCTGCTGATAGTGAATACTAAAATTTTAAAAGAACCATCAGTTGCAGAGATTCAGAGTGCACACTTACTCTTTAAACGTTCAATGCACAAAATATTACAATGTCTTTGTCTCTGTGGTTTCATTCTTGAGCCTTTTAATAGTTGTTTGAATCTGCTACAAGCGGCAAAACTGGAATCCAGTTGTCTGTGTATTTCAAAAACACTACAGTAAATGATTGGACGTCTAATAATAATTTTGAGTGCTTTTAAATACGTTAAGGGTGAATTGCACTAATCTCAGTTAAATCTAAACCTGGTTAAAAATGTATGTATTTTGTATATCATAACCCTCTAAACTGACATTGGTCCAATCCACCCCAAGAGTTAAAACAGTATATTCGTATAAAGGTAAACCCTAAAATAAGTTAGTAGCTCCTGGAAAGTTACACTGTTGGATAGTAGCACCCAGAAAGTTACCTTGTTGGATAGTAGCACCTAGAAAGTTACATTGTTAAATAATAGCGCCTAGAACGTTACATTGTTAGATAGTAGCACCTAGAAAGTTACATTGCTAAATAATAGCGCCTAGAACGTTACATTGCTAAATAATAGCGCCTAGAACGTTACATTGTTAGATAATAGCTCCTAGAAAGTTGTTAGATAGTAGCTCCTAAAAAGTTACATTGCTCCTAGACATTACATTGCTAAATAATAGCTCCTAAAACTAAAAAGTTATGTTGTTAGATAGTAGCTCCTAGAAAGTAATATTGTTACAGAGTAGCTCTGCCAAATTAACTTTGTTAAACTGTAGCATCCAAAAAGTTACATTGTTAAACAGTAGCTCCCACAAAGTTACATTGTTAAACTACAACTCTCAAAAATTTAAGCATTCAACACCGTGTTATATTCAAATATAAGTATAGAAATATTTTTTAATTTTGTCCGTTAGAATGCTAATATTGGCATAGATAACTGACTATACAACCAGAAATAGGTAATTTTACACACTAACGTCACGATGAGCTATTGAGTGTTGAAAAATATATTGGTTTCACAGTATGGAAAGCTGGAATGAGCAAATTGCCTATTATCTCCAGTCACAAACTAACTTTTTTTACTTTTATTATTTTTTTGATTGATAAAAGAAAAAAGTTATTTTCTCGGTAAATTACCAATGAGAAAAGTTATAAAAATCATAGCAAATTGGTAGAGAGAGTTGTTAAAATCCATTAGACAATACTCGTTTAGGAGAGAGAGTGTTTCGCCTTGGTCCTCACGTTGGGAGAAAAAAACTAATTGAGTAGCGTTAGCAAGCAAAAGCGGACTTCATAACGTGATCGTAAAGTGGGGGCGGAGCGTCACCTTCTTACCCTCCACTTTTACTGATCCAGTTACGATCTTTTTATGATCTTCACGAGGCGATGAGTCCTCTCCAACAGATAAGTTCTTGCCAACGGATAAAAGAAATTGTCTCGCCTGCCCCTCACTTGCTACTGGAAACATAATAATAGCTAAAATAACTACGCTTTTTTTTTCTTGGTGGAGTTAGGGGAGAAAAACTTTAAGGATGAAAAGTCACAGCTGCTCGAATTGCGAGTCTTAATTTAGACCCATTTTAAAGAGTTTTTTTTGGCATTTATTCACTTAAGAATGATTAATTCTTGCTTTGTTTTTTTTTTTTTATAATGGTGGTGTATTTATTTTTACGTGATGCTGTAAAGCCCTCTTTAAAGGTAATCTGTATAAATAATTTAAAATTTAGTGTTTTTGTAAGGGGAAAATGAATTCGAACATGAAAATTGATACATTAGTTCCTAGTACTGCCGTGATGTGTCGCTCTAAGTAAAATAAATCACCATTTTAATCACTTAAAGTAATAAGATAGGCTTAGAAAAGTCATGAATGTTGATAGTCAAGAAAAGTATTAAAGAGCTAATTTGCAGTTTTTGACTGTCGGTTTTGCCGATAGGTGTTATTCTGTACACTCTAGACGTAAAAGAAATCTAGGAAGGACGCCATTTTATTTGTGAATCTTTTATTCAGAGATTTTGCGTTGCTGCAACCTTGCATATACCTCACTTTGTCGATAATGTTAATTAAAGAGCAAAAAAAAAAAAACTTCGTAATGGGGTGAGCATTTTTGCAGATTAGATTTTATTGCTTATGTTGTCACACGGTGTCGCCTCGATATGTCAAACAAGCAAACGTTGCCATTTTGTTCTGAGGCAATGCTGAGTATTTTAAATAGAAATGCCCTTCACATTATACTTAACTTGTATTTTTGATCACCACGTGGCTAATTAATGGGTGAATCACAGTTGACAAGAAGAACAACATCCCAAAGGGGATTTACGTGTGTTTGTGTAGACTTTTGAAGCCACGATTTTAATGAAACAAAAGTTCTCTTGTCATGGTTTGTGGTGGAGGTGATAAATTCAACAACACATTAATTATACATTGTAAATAAGCCATTTTTCATCTTTTATTTTTGTTAGCGTTTAAAGAATGCATCGGCATGTAACCTTTTCTTTCACGTTTAAATATTGACAAGATGTAGCGCATTTCCCTGCAGGGTTGTTTCTAATCACTTGAAGGAGGATTTGCAAACATCCAAATCAGCCTTTGACCTAAGATCACGTGAGTAAAGTGACGTGTCTCGAGTGAAATGAGAAGTGTTGCGAGTTGTCAGATGTCAACCACAACTTCAAATATGCCGTTCCGAAAGCCATTGCGCCACTAGAAATTAAAGGCGATAAATACATCATTTTTGGTTTCAAATCTATACATCCTCTTAAAAAGGTTCGAATTAATTATAATAAAGGAATCTGCAGATTTTTGCAGTTAAAGAAATGACTGAGCTTAAGAAAATTGAGCTGAATTGACCCAAGTTGCAGTTAAACAACAGTAATTTGACAACATTGTAGTAAATCGGTAATAATTCGACCTATCCCTATATATTGCAGTAAATTTCCAGACAATTGCAGTTTTACTACGGCTTTATCTGCAGGTTGCTGTATGCAGTATTTTTTTTACTGCAATGTTCTTACAGTTTAACTACAAGTTCACTGCAGTTTTTTTTTCAGCTGGGGAAGGTTTAACATTGGCAGCGGATGTTAGGTAATACGCGACAAGAGCAGATACCAAATCATTAGGGAGTTAACGACTTACGACGATTTACGGGATGCGCTGAATCGCAATTTTTTAGACTGGTTTTGTGCGCATCCCGTAAATCATCTTAAAGGGACACTACCCTCAGACAAGTTGGGTTTTAAGATTGCAATTTCTAAATTCAGTACGTATGCAATACTTAAATTTCTTAATTTTAAATGATTATTTAGTTTAAAACGAAAACATTCCATCACATGATCTAAGTCAACCAATGGGATCAATTTTTGTGGACTGGATGGGCCACCAATAAAAATTCGAGGCCTAAAAATACGTAGGAGAAGAAAACAGCCAAACGAGCCCAACACTTCTCGCCCGGTCATCTCCAACAATGGTCCGTTGTGAACCGCGTTCAAGCTCAAAAAATATCCGACGTTTGAGGCCACCAATCCCAGTGAATGACTGCGCGAGTGAATAGGCTTTGGCTGTTCCATTCTTTGATTCACTCCCTGTGTGAATAGGCGATTTTCATGAATTTCTCATTATCCGCCAAGTAAATAGTTCGGAATGATTTCGTTTTTAGGTTATAATCAAAGAATCTTAGCTTGACATTTGGCTATAGCGAGTTACATTATTTCTACAGTAATAATGTTTCAGATAAAATCAACTTGTCTAAAGAGTTTAGTGTCCCTTTAAGCATGGTTATAGGTCAAGGTGTGCGATCTCCCTATCAGGTTCAAATTTAAATACCTACGACTATACAATACCCTTCCTAAACTTATAAGCGCGACTTACGCTACAATGAACGGCTTGTAAGGCATAGGAAAGTGTGGTAGAAACGATTATTGCTCTAAAAAAAACACTAACAAATTGCCACAACATCGTATTCAGTCTGAGACTGTAGATATTCAGCAATAAAACGCATGTCTTACGTAAATCATCAGTAGTGTAATTCCCAATCTCAGTGAGAAAGCGTTGGGCAAATGCTTGGTCTACGCAACACAGGCCTTTCGTATGTTACGCTTAGAGACATAAGAAGGACTTATTGCCAACACTCTATTGATGCAAGCTTATGTATTAAAACCCATAGATAAAAGTTAGTCCTACAGGGGGATAACTTTTTTGTGTTCAGATGACTAACAATTCACGTCATAATATCGCACTAACTATTACACTGCACCGTTGGAGAATAGCGGTTAGCGAGAGAAAGGGAGAGAGAGAAGAAAAGATATAATGTAAGATTTATAGCTCCTTGATAGCGACCACCATGTTGTTGTCAACTGTTCTTGTCTTGATTTATGATGATCAGACCCAGAACGTTCTAATGTAAATGAAGGACATAGCCCAACCAAAACCCGTAACCATATCTTTTTTTTTTTTTTATTACGTGATGTGCTTAAGAATATTGAACTCTAACATTAATGGCGAGTTTGTTTTTAAAAGTGATTATATTCTGATAAAACGTTGCCAGTGATTGGCTACTTTAAAAATGATTGAGTGCCAATTATTTTTTGCCCGTAATAAGAATTTGAATTATGAAGGTGGATACGTAGGCGGATCTCATTTCTCATTTGAAACTGTAGTTACGTTGGGGGGGTCTGTGCCTCTTCAAAATCGAAGAGGCGATTGAGGTTAGTGTGATGTTTTGACAGGTAATTAGTGGTAAGCAATTTATTCTGTCTGCCGTCATTAGGAGCATGTTTGTTATTTTCACACCCGACATTTCTCTCCCTGTCTGTTAACGTTTTAAACTGGTGGAATTTAATATTTAATAAGAAGCAGAGAATTATTTTGACATGTTAAACGAAGAGAATTCTACATGTTGGTTTGTTGTGTGTTTAGTTGAAATGTCACAATGACAGCGGTGAGTGGCAAATAATTAATATTTTGGTTGGGTTTGGAAATTTCATTTGTTAGGATGAAATGGATAGTTAATGTAATTTTGGCAATTGGAAATGATTGAATGTGTGGAATATATTTAATGGTTTGGATTTGGATACGTTTGTTTGGGTAATAGAAGTGTTTGCATTATTGCAAGTTTGATGCCTGGTATTTCTTCATATTAGATTTTAATTGTCATTGTTTTTATGCTTGTGGTCTGTATTTTAAACAGTAAGAAGATGCAAAACTGTTGCAACTAAAAGAAAATTTGAATTTTGGCTACTTGACTTGTTTTATATTAATTATAGACATCAGGTGTGACTCATCTATTTAGTTATTGTCAGTAGTACTAACTAAGCATGGCCCTACTGGCTTTCAAAAGAACTAAATGTTAGGCATTCTTGATGGGTAATAACAGGAAATAAAGATTCAATAATTTTTTTTGAACCAGACTATGACCAAGTTAGGCTGAGTAAATGACAAATCTAGTGAAGTGGTCATTGTTACAGTGATTTTAAGGTGCGGTTTGTTGGCTGTTCCAGCCTCTGCTTATACTCCCAGTGAGAGCAGTTGTTAAAATATCTCGATTGGTTTACATAATAGATGTCTTTAGTTTTCAACTGAGAAATTGTTTTGTAAATTATTTATTATCAAAGAGGGCTAACTTTGGTGCTAGTGTAGCAATGATGATTTCCTAAGAAAAGCGGAAAGTTGATTGAACTAAGCTAACAGACAAATATTCTGTGTGGAATAATACTTTTTGGCCTAGTTTCAATTTTTTTCTTTTTTCCATTTTCTGGAAATTGCTATTGGGGGAAAAATATTGCTCCGCTGCCAAATGCATTCTTCTCCCAAGTGGGTGAATGTTTTTACAATGTAGCTACCCAACGATTGCCCAACCTGTTTTCGTAATTGAGCACTTTTTATTATAGATTCAAATGGTGGGATCATTAAACAGATTTTTACAGTTCCCATGTACTCAAAGAAAACTTTCAGAAAAGACAAACTTAAAACTCTTCAAATGATTTTGTCTGAGATTTCAAATTCTAGTCTCATATTACAACCAAAACAAATATTTTGCTAGTACATACACAGAACTAAAATGAGTTCTACCGGAAATTTTCTCCTTAAATAAATAAATTCAGTGTAAACTTCATTTCATTTTAGAGGTGAAGTCTCCTGAAACAACATTGAAAATTAATAATTCTCCAATAAATTTTGAAAGTGAAAAGTTTTCTGATTTTCCAGAATTAATTTTCAATTACTGTTTACATAAAATTTTCTTTGCACTTGAGAGCCCGTCATTTGAATGTAATTCCAATTTATACAAAGTGTTCTTTGTTGATTACTTTGTACTAACTCAATTTATTAATAAAATTTTGATTAAGAAAGAATGACTCGGGCAAATATTTTGCCTCTTTAGACGAAGGTAATTAAATTTGAAACTGTAAGGAGAGAGATAGACCGTTTCCACAAATAAGAGATTTCTCTTACTCAAATACATCATTAATAAAGTGCTTTGCGTTCAGGGTCTGAGCCTTAATTAAAATGGAAGAAAAAGAAGTGTATGCAAGAATGATTGGAGTATGGTGGCATTAAATTATGCGGCGTTTATTCAAGAAAAGTTAACGAGGTTGTGTTGATGAGTGTAATTTGATTTTCAGACGTTTATGGTGTTGGAGCAGAAGAAAAAAAGGTTGTTTGTTATGATTTCTGTGTTGGAGGTGATATTTATTTTTCTAATTTTGTGTGTAAATATCTTTTAGTTTGTTGGCTTTGAGATGCATTTTTAATGATGCTAAAGAAGGGGGTTATGTGTCATGGAAATTGGGAATTAGGAAATTAGTGTAAACGTTTAAGGTTAGAAAAATATAGTTTCAATTTTAGTTGGTGTTTAAAAGTGTCTTTTTGGGCTTCCGTAGTGAATAATACGTGCCATTATCATTCAGATTGCAGTTTGGATTTACTATAAACAGTTGCAGAACATGTACTGTATTTTTATTTTTCTCCACCTTCGAGTAAGTTTCATTTCTGTATGATTTTAAAGTTAAATTTTTACTAGTTGGGTAGTTGACGTTTGTTATAATAGATAAAAAAATTCTGTTCTTAGAATCAAGTTGATTAGATGGCACGAAACGTGTGTTGCAAGTGGGCGTATTAATTTGGTTTTTTCACTCCCACTTTGAATGTGTTCCTCCCACCTGGCGCAATCTTCTTCCATCTAATTGATCTTCTCTGCTCCAGACGTCCATGGCGACAACCATAATGACACTTCTTAACGCACTTTTCTCCAAACCAACACTTAAAACATGTCTTATACACACTAAAACGATTCAATTTCTTTTTTTTCTTCTTTATACTCAGTACAAAAGTTACATCTTGAAAGGTGATTCTCTCTCCCTACCAACCTACTACACCAGCTGTTGACATTGCTTGATACAATTTTTATGCTTAGTGAAAACTATTTTTCAATTGTGGTAATTTTATTTGTCCTCTTTGTGACATTTAGAGATTAAAGGGGCAGTTTACAATTAACATTTAGTTTTTAGTGAATGATTGTCTGTAAAAGTTTGAATTTGGAAGAAAAGGTTGGGCTGTTGTTCAAAGAGGGAGTGTAAACAGAGGCTGGAACAGCTGCTTATTGCCATTTTATGATTGCACAGCCATAATGGAATGTTTATTACAATACCAGCAGCTATGTATTACATTCTGAACACTTACCTACCCTTATAACCTAACATTTCTATTGGTGGCCAAGCTTAGCCGGAACAAAGGTTGGCTGTTGTTGGCAGAGGTTGAAACAGCCGGTTATTGCCACTTTATGATTGGACAGCAATGTTAAGCCCTATTTTTCTTCTTCTTCTTCTTATGATTGGACAGACGTAATGGAATGTTTATTTCAATAACAGCATGTGTCTATTACATTCTGAACACTTACCTACTCTTATTATACCATCAACATTTCTATTGGTGGCCAAGCTTGGCCAGAACAAATTGTCCAATGGGGCGATGTTGCTTCGGCAGTTCTAATAATGGTGGCGCGTCGCTACTGTCAGATGGAACCGGAAATGAATTTCATCCGGTAGTACCGACGCGCCACCATTATTAGAACTGCCGAAGCGACATCGCCCCATTGGTTGGAGATTCACGTTTCTAACAGATTACAACTTTTGATTGAAAATGACTTATCAGAAAGAGTTGACTGTCCCTTTAAAATCTAGGTTTATTATATTGATGAGTTTAATTTTCTCGAAAAGAAAATTATCTTTGTTTTCATCGAAAATTGTATTGCTCTTGTTGTACAACTTGCGCAATTTTAATTAACAATTGCCTTGGCGATGAATAAATCTGGTGCGTGAATAATTAGTTGAGGCGTTAGACTTCCCCTTCCAGATGCAAGTTTTGGCCCTGCTTTAAGATTCCTAATTATCTGCATCAATCCATCTTGTTCAAGATGTTGCAATGTTGTTTCCATTCCCTGACTTTTCTTGTTGTCACGAACAAGTTTGCGATTTCCATTGACTCGTGCATTCACTTAATCTCACAAAGACTGACATAATTGCCAAAAGTTGCTAGATTTTTGTTTTACTTAATTTTTTTTTTACTATGCTTTAATCGTCTTAGTTCTTTTCTTGTCAATAGGGGATTACACCGTGTATTTTCTTTATTTTTTTTCTTGATGATTAACAATTAATAATCTTGATCACACTGAAATAAGACTTGACTTTTATTCTAAATGACTAAAAACTTAGTCGCAATCGGCTGACCAATGGAGAGAATGCGGTTTTTTTTTTTTTTTTTTTTTTAAATTAATACTAAACTTATTAAAAATGTTTTTAAAATCATTGTAAGCATTTACTACAGTAAAACTGATCCTCAATTTTTCCTTGTCTAATGTAACACATTTCAATGCATTATTGTACCCAGTGCTCAGTGGCGCCCCTACAATGGCAGAATTTCGTACCAAATGCGGACTCCCCATTACTATTTATGGTTAAAAATGTCAATTATAGTCAATGGACTTGATAGAAAGCGAAGTTGCAAAATTCAATAAAACGAAGAGTATCAACTTTATTCATTGCAATTCTCATTGTACAAGTTAAGAGTCTGTTCGATTTTTGAGTAAGAGAGTAAACAAGTGGAGCGATTTCATCTCGGTAAGTCGAGATTAATGGATCCTGGGGAAGAAGCGAATGCAAATGGCTTGAGATGGTAGAAATTGGAAGCGAAATTAAAAATGACTACATTTGTGAAATTACGTCCGCCTTGAATGATAAAACATAACTTTCATAATGGGTTTGGATTTACAATTAAGCTGACCATCGGGTATAAACTTAATGAAATGCCATTTCTGGTGATGTCCACTTTTGTTACTACTGGCCGTGTCTGTGGCCAAGACTTAATTACATTGGGTGTCAGTGTAAGATTTACTCTGTCTAGTTGGCGGCCAAAGCCCCTTCTGAAGGATTAAGTGGCTAAAGGAAGGCCGAAGGATAGTGTTGGTCAAACTGGCGACGAACAAATCCTTCATGTAAATGAAATGAACTTTAATTCTCTGCAAACTTTGTTGTTTAAAGTTTTTCAAGAGAGATGGGTTATTGAGACCACGTGGTCAGTCAAGTGGAGCCTGCGTTCGATAGGTGAAAATGGAGTGCGTATGTGGACGAATTACAAACCATCAGAGTGAAACGCGATCGGTTTGATCGATTACCGTTCCTCCCTTGTGCAAGTAGAGGAAATTAAGTTGGAGTTTATATAAGAGAGTTGAATTAAATGAAAATAGAATGGGAAAACAAAAACTTGATTTCAATTGTTTTTTAAGGAAATTATTAAACTGAACTCTGAATATTAGTCGTTAATGCGCCCTTCTGTAGTAAAGAAGAAATACCAAAAGAAGCGAAGGAAAATCAAAAGAAACTAGGAATAAGCAATTAGCAACACAAAATACGCAGACTCAAAAAATTAGCCGAAAGATCACACATTAGCCGCATTCTAATGTTAAACTAAACAGTGGCTTGCGTGCAAAATCCTGTGATCTCGCAAATGTTAACCCCTTAAAACTTTACTTTAATTATTCAATATGGCTGGTTCTTTTTGGTAGCTTGAAACCCTCTTCTTATCTTTTCAAAACGTTTCCGCACTGCCAACTGACATTGTTAATTTGTGTGACTTAAAATGAGTACGATATTCATCAGGAGTTAGCGCAAGGCCCTTACAGCCTGTAAGGGCCTTGCTTTTAGCTGTAAGTTACAGCTAAAAGCGTGATTTATGTTTTGTTACATAAACCAGGTTATTCTCTAAGGTATAAGCAACCAATAACTCCTTAACATGCCTGAAGCAACTACTGGTATATACACTACTATAATATAAAGTCATCATGGTATGTGTACACACTGCAAAAATGGCAATATATATATATATATGCAGGGTTAGAACAAAACATACTCTTCTGGCCTAGGTTACTCACATTGAAATTGTAAGATTGCGATTGCTGTTGGTGACAGGGGCCCTCTGTGGAGGGGAGGAATAAACTAAAGCATAATTATTATTTTTATTAGGCTAAGCAAACTTGATTTAATATCATTTACCTACTCTTAGAAATAAAGGTAGAATAGGGTCTGTGAATAAGGACAAATGGATGAAAAGGTCTAAAAATAGTATGGATTTTTACTACGGAAGGTTAAGTGTTAAACCATCTAAATGTTAAACCTTTCGTAGTAGAAACCCATACTATTTTTATACATTTTCATCCATTTGTCCCTATTCACAGACCCTATCCTACCTTTATTTTTAAGAGTGTAGTATATTATCAAGCTGAAATTAGCTTCTATATGCTTAAGTACAATTTGGGGTATTCTATTATTTTATAGCATTGAAATGAAATATACGAAATCTAATAGACATAAAAAAACTCATTCATTTCTAAAACGTCACTTCTAACAGAAAACCAAGTTAAAAACCCAATCTGGGCAAACCCCCACTTTCTTAAATAAAAGTTTTCAATTTTCAATCCATCACAAAAAACTTGTTAGGTCAATCATCTTGAGTCTAGAAGAAGACGCCATAAAAGAACTGACAAGCAGAAAAAGAAGAAAAAAAATTAAAATTGTCTCCATCTGCTGGGATCGATCGACCCTTGTTGTACAAATCGTGTCAAAATCTCGGCTCCACATGAAAGAGCTAGGTGCCAAGGGGTTAAGCTTCTTTGTGCCGACCTCTTTTGTCACTAGTGGCAAGATGTGGTTTCTTCTCTTGCACCTCTCACAACCCGTGCTCATTAAGAAGATCTTAACAGCCCTCTAGACACTCGAGTCACCTGATTTGCTCTCAAATCCCTTATCGTCTCTTTAACACCCCTTACCTCGATACTTTCTTTTTTTTTTTTTCTCAAAGGATTAAAATAAATTTCCAAACTTTTAGACCACAATTGGCAAGTCTATTGAGGCGTGGGAGTTCACGTGCTTGGTACCATGTGACAAATAATATCGTAAAACGTGCCTTACTTATGGACACTTTGTAGGGACCTGCAAACTTTTATGCCAGTCTAACATCATTGCAAGATTGAATTTCAAGATGAAAGAGAAGTAGTGCTGCTGTTGAGGTCACTACTCTACTTGATCTTGGAGGTTGGTGTGAGGGGTCAGTAAAAGACGCGTGCCTCGAATGATACGTGGTGGGGGTCAGTCTTCGAGTTCACATATCTCTAAGAGGTGAGCATCCTGGGAAAAATTTTTATTTTGTTAGAAAAATTGTTGTTTTCACAAACTCTAATGGTGGATGTAGTCGCGTTTCGGGTTGAGTTTCGTTTTCTGTTTGCGTGTAACGTGCGCTAAGTGTGTAATGAACCACTGATTAAATTTCTTGCGTACAGAATGTGGGGTTGGTGCCCCGATCTAGGGACAAAACTGTCCACTGTGCGTCGCATAGGCATAACCGGTTCAGTTACTATTCATGAGGTTTCAACCGACCCCAACTTCCACTTTTAAGAAGCTGAACAGCTACAATGTCTCATCAAACCGGAAGTGGAAGTTGGAACAGTTGAAACCGCATGAATAATATGTGGTAACTGATGCGGCCATGTCCGACTGTGCTTATGAGGCGCATGGTGGAGAGTAAAGTTCCTAAATCGGGCCCCAACCTCATTTACAAAAGTGATTTGAAAATGTCTTTTTTTTTTAAATCTCAAAACAATAATTACCCACGATCCTCTTTAAAAAAATGCCTTTCAAGTAATTTCAAATTTTCAATCTCAATATGAAGTCAATTAATAATAAAATCATTGAAATCTGTTTCCTTTGAGGTTGATTTCATCTCTATTTAATTACACATCTAACCAAGCTTCACTGCTCTCATTGATTGAACTTCTCGGCGTTATATATCATTCAATTCAATTTACACAAAAAGAGAATTTATAAGGCAACCCAATATTGAGAAAATGAAAAAAAAAAATCGACTTCTCTGCAATATTTTTACAGGAAAATTCGCATTAATTGCAATAATCTTAAAATGTTCATAACACGCGAAAACCTCGTAAACAAAAACTGTCAACAATCTTTAGAGTGCCATTTAACACGATTAAAAAAGACATTTATAACCACTTGACATTTTTTTTTCTTTTAAAAAAAAAAATGATGCAATATTTAGTTTCCCGGTTTTAATTTACAACGTCGTTAACAGATTAATTTGATGTAACGACTCCCACTCGAATAATCATAGCAGACTTTTCAGCTTTGAGTGGAGTGAGCCGCCAATTAGAGGGAGCAACAGAATGGAATGCAACGGCGCATTTACCATCTCTGATAAGTGTGATTGACAGCGGGAGCGCGATTGATGAGCCGCTAAATTTTCAATTTGTTAATCGATTTTTTAATTTAAAAAAATGTGAATGGTTCGATGAAGTGTAATAGAGACGTCGTTTATCAAATTCCGTAAGAAGTAGTCACATGGAAACAACCGATCAATTTCTTGTTCATAGAATCTAGTGATTTGAGTCACCAGCACTAAAATAAAACTGTACTTGTAGTAAAAACTGCAAAAATTTGACCAAAAAACTGCTTTTTTTTGGAGCTTTTCAGAAAATTGCAGTAATCCTGCACCTTTGCTGTGGTTTTCCTGTAGTTTGTCTGCGATATTAAACTTCAGGATTGCAGCAATGAAACTGAAAGCTGAAAAAACTGCATTGAAACTACATAAATACTACAATTTACCTGCAATTTTTTGCAGCTGGAACGATGAAATTGTCTTAATTGTGTATTTTTATCAGTTTGTAGTCTAAAGATTAACACTTTTTCAAAATATTTTATTAGGTGACAGATTGTAAAAAAAAAATTATAACGTATTGTTTAAGTTTTACATTATAAAATAACGTAGTAAACTTTTTATTAGTTTATAAGAGCTATGAATTGCAAAATATTGGGTAGATGTACTCAATTTGGTTCTAGAAATTTGTTTACTTTTGGGTAGATTGGGGTAGAGTTAAGCTAACCTTGCCGAATTTAACTTCATCAACCTAACCGTACCCAATCTAGCCAATTTTAAACAAATTTCTAGTACCCATTTGGGCACAAAACCACATAATGCTTTGACAAAATCAATAAATTATTTACACATCACTTTTTATAATAACGTTAATGCAACTGCTGATTTAACGGTTATGGGGAACGCTACATCGAGTCTTCTGCCATAACCCATTTATAACGCTATCTATATATTTAATAGCCAAGGAAGTTCCATCAATAGCCACTAGGATTTTAAATTTATCCCTTTTTCTCAGGAACGGTTTTAGTAGCACTTTGAACATTGGCTCAAAAATAAAATTCAGGTTCTATTACAGGGGCAAAGCGTATTTAAGACAACCGAATCTTAGGTTTACTCGCTAAAAAAACGGGTTGAAAACTTACGGCGAACTCAATCAACCGCCGCCAGAGTTCGCTCTGCATGGTTTTACCATGGGCTTCCCCTATTTGCTTGTTATTGTTGTAATAGTTGCATCGCATTTACATTACATTGTGCAACGTTATTTGCGTATGAAATTTAACGTCGTTCATGCACTGTTTACGTTACAACTATAAAGGAAGTGCGACCAGTAATCTGTTATACCATCGAAGATAACTTGATAAAAAAAAAAAAAACCTTTTAGTCGTAACAAGGAATTTGGGCTACTTCCTAACGTTACAACTCTTAAAAAATTTCAACGATATAATTTATAACGTTATTTTTTAATCTTATTATATATTTGTAGGTTCTAATGTTATAATCTGTATCTAACAATTTTTAGTGTAGTCTGCAATGTTTTTTTCTTCTTCTCTGTTTTGGATTATAAAAGCTGTTTTGAGAAATGCGAGTAGAAGAGAGATGAATATTTAGTCTTGTCTCTGCAGGGAATTTTCCAGTCGGAATTATTTGGTTTGTCAAAAAGATGGATTTTGCTTGAGATGATGAGTTATGATGATAATAGCCCAAAGCTGGATGGTCACTTGTCAGAGAAATTTTTTTCTCTTTCTTTTGATTCGTTGGATCTAGATCCTTGAGGCTGGAACGTGATGATGATGATGTGTTTACACTTTTGGTCTCGTTTAATACAGCCCTCCAGTGAGGGAATAAGAAAATGCATTTGGTAGACCAAGAAAAAAAAATCTCATTTCCTGGACATATTTAAGGTGTGTTGGGGCATTACGTCAAGGTAAATGTTTGGTTTCACAGGGGGTTTAATGGGTAATTCAATATTACTAGATTCCTTTTATCATTACATCGTAATTTTTTATTCGATCAGTTCAGTCTGTGGTCCAAAATGATTTTAAGGTTATACAATTACCTTTTGCTATATTGGCCCATACAAATACGTCTTTGGAAGACTAGAAAGTTTACGCAGACTGACTATAAGTTTTCAGCTTTATTCACATTAAAGTAAAAATAGAAATGGCGCAAGAGAATACTGCATTATTGGTAGGAAAGAAACAGTATGCGGAAGAACGGTTGCAACTGCGTCAGCCAATCAGACGGTATTAGGGAGTTATTGCAGGTCGATATAGATGTCGCTTATACCACAAGCTCCTTAGAGAATAACATGGCGTAGGCAGCCGAGGTTGCACAAGTGATCTAATGTTGAACCCAACGAAAGAGATTGTTAATAAGGAGTTAGTGCACACCGACCTGCAGAGGGCGATTGTACCATACACCGTAGGGAATAACGTGGTAAGGGAATTTACGCAACTTGACTTGTTCCTACACTTATACTTATGGTTTTGGGGATGAGTCTAACTGCATTACTTTGGTTCCTGTAGATCGTCAAAAGAGTAAGGGTAGATATATGTTAAGAATTGAAAAAACTCCCTAGTAATGGCGCCAGAGGTTACAGTTATACAGTTACAGTTATAAGATGGGCCTTGCACTAACTCTTAATAATTTATACTATTATTCCGTAAGACAGATCATGAAATAAGTGGAAAATTTAGTACAAGTTCTCTTCTAAAGCTTTTTTTAAACTTTTGACTATCACAGTTGGGTTTATATTTTCATCTTACAAATTATTTTAAATTTAAGTTTAATTTGATTTAACTCCCTATTTGTAAAGCAAAGTCTTTTCTGATGTCGTAAGCATGACTTATGTGATCTCTGTTGCTTATTCCATTATTATTGCTTATTCATAGGTGTCTGTAGATAGTGTTAACTCCCAAAGGAGATGATACTTACTCTATATCTCAGTGAACAACACGCATAAGTCATAATTATAACTGTAATGAGATTTTAGCATTAATTTTTCAGTTTGCATACTCTGACTTATGTGACCTCTGTTGCTTATTCCATTATTATTGCTTATTCTTAAATGTCTGCAGCTAGTGTTAACTCCCAAAGGGGAGATGATACTTACACCAACGTCTAATCTATATCTCAGAGACCAATACCAAATAAGCACCAGAGGTCGCACAGGTGACAATTATAACTGTAATGAGATTTTAACATTAATAATTTGGTACGCCTACTCTGACTTATGCGACCTCTGTTGATAATGTTCCCGACAGACTTAGTAGTACTATTTTTTGCAACAAATGATTCATTACGTGAATATTAGTAGTGCATTCATTATGTACAACTTCGTACATCATGAATGAATCTGATATATTTCTCCCCTGCTGTAAAAACAAGTTTACGCCGACTTGGCACTCTGCATCTTGGCTTAGGATCGATGTATCGAGTGTGTTGGTTGGGTCAACTCGGTGTTAACACACTACTCGCCTTCATTTACATGAAAAGGGGAGACGGTAGGGGTGGATGTTGACTTCACCTTTGGCCACCCTCTCCTTTACTCGGCCACAATCGATGAGACATCGTAAAGGCAGCAGAGAGGATTGCTGAGTAGTGGGTCTTATGTCACGTGCAGGCCACAGAGTTCACTCGCCTCTTTCTCGGACGCCGAATTTTATTTCATTTGGCCCTGGGGCTAATCAGTAGGCTCCGAGGAGACGCCACGGGGGAGTCAGGGGATCATATATCATTAGTCAAAGTGCTTTACTTTTTAAATGTTCTTCACTGCCCACCCGCGTTTCAAACTCGTAAATTAAGCGTCGCCTTTTTCTTCTTTGGCAACAACTTTGTGATGAATGTTTTCTTACTTGTTCCCCGTCTTAATTTCAATTACCCTCGAGAGTTATTGGCTATTGGTCTCCTTTTCTCTTCTGTCGAGACTTCCAATTTGTCAAGATTATTTAAGAGACTCACAAATTCCAGATATTTTTTTTTCCTGCTTCTGAATTTGCAATATTTATTTAAAATTGATTCGCTAAGGATGTTCGGTGAGTTTTTTTTTTTCGAAGTATTAAAACTTTAAAATTGTGTAAGATCTTCATAAGATTGGTAAATTTCTAAAAGATTTTACACTTAGGCTGGATTGCACCAATTAACAGTTAAATTCTAACTCTGATTAAATCGTAATTTCATTTTCAGTTCATCATCAAAATTGTGTTGCACAGCGATTTTAACCGGGGATGTTTAATGTGTTGTGGCCTTGATCTATAAATTGAAAAAACAAATCGGTCAAAATATTATGTTTTATACAAATTAAAATAAAACTACTTGAAATAAATCAAAACAAGTCGATCAGAAGGATTTTGAACACAAGGAGTTTGCTCTTTGAAAATCCTTCATTAAATTTTTGTTATCATGTTGTGACGTCATAACAATTGAACCATCAAGACAAATTTGGATAATTGTTGAAAGTAGTAACATGATCCAGGTATTAGGGTATAGCGTTTTCTAGTGGTAGTGTTTGTAAACGAAAATCACGTGATTTAAATTCAACCAATGAGATGTTTGCTTACAAAAATCTTTAGCTGAGATTTGAGTTAGTAAACGAAGGAATTCAAACATGTCGGGCAACTGAAATATTTAACTTGGAGGAATAAAATTTAAGGTTTGTTTATTTAACCCTTGATTTAAAGATTTTTTGTGCAACCCATCTACACAGTTAAAACAAAACTAGTTTTTAAATGTTCTAAAAGTATACACAATTCAATCTAACAAATTTAAAAATAGTTATTCGTAAAAAATGGTTCATTAACTAATGTTCTAAAAATTCCCAGTGCATTATTTTGCATTTTGTGAAAGAAAATTGGAAACTAATTGAGGGATTTATCGAGCCAAGTGTATTGGAAAATATGATGTTTTCTCGAACCTGTCAAATGAAAGGATGAGATGCAGGTGCGAGAATCACCTGTGCACATTTTGCACTCTCGGGAATACACTCAAGAGAAAGCCTTAAAGTGCGGTTAAGTATAAATTTCGAATCAATCACAAGTAAAGCTGACAGCGCCATCTGTCTTGGAAAAAATATTTGCTAGATCACTCGAAACAATCCGCTTTTGGATGCTTCAAATAATTGTTTTTCAATTCTTTTTTTTTTCCTCTCTCATAATAGAAAAAAAAATCTTTTTCCGAATTTTTTTATAAAAATTGATTTTTTTTTTATTTTCATCGTTTTGCAAGTCCGTAAATTGGTATTTGAAGAATATAAAGTATACAAAGTGGAAACGCATTAGTCCGCCCTCTTGTGGTCATTTGGTATTCAACCGACATTCAACGCAATTTGCTTTTCATTTCTTTCTCATGTTTTGCTTACCTTCTTTGAGAGAGATACACTCGTCTGTATACAACTATTGATTTCTCGTAAATTCGAATTTATCCTCAACACACGCATTCAACAATTGCATTCATTTTCTTTTTTTTCTTTTTCGTTTGCCGACTGTAATTGGCCTCTTATTTGATTCCAGATCAATATTTCATACTTTTTCCCCTTCTTTGGAACAATTATTTAAAAACACCGCCTGTAAATTGGCTTTTGTTGTGCACGAATGAGATGTAAAGAAGCCGAATTTTTTCCCCTTTGTTTCAATTGTTGTTAAATGTCGTGTTAATTAAGGGGTTTAAAGATTGGGAATTGAATTGTAACGATCTAGATAACGAATTAAAAAGTAAATTTGATGATACGGTTAATTTGTATTTTTTTAACTTAATGAAATTGAATTGATTGAAATAATAATTTATTCAAATAATAGATTTCTTCACTAATCCCCTTCTCTATTATGTATTGGGTTTCATGATTTACGTGTTAATAGAGAGAATTTTTTTGATTATTTTGTTGTTTCAATTTTTTTAAGGGTTTACCTGATTGCTTTGAATCCGCTCAAGTGTTATAACGTTAATTAAACATTTTTTTTTTCTTTTTAATTTTCAGCTGCTTGGGGCTATCATCGCCAAGGTTTCTGCCAAGCTGGCTTCAGTGCTGTATTAACTTCGGTAAGTTTGCAGTGAATTCCAGTTTTGTTTTTAGAATTTTCGTTACATAGTGTTAACTCTACGGACTTTGTAATTTGCAACTTTTTGTGGTGGAGATTTTTGACTATCCCAACTGAATCACCAACAAAGCTGCATTAAAATTGTAAGGTGTC
>JAQGAS010000252.1:0-68333 GCA_034686365.1 Pachymerium ferrugineum | reverse complement strand
CTTTTCTTTTTCGTAATAATAATAATTCGGTCTTGAACTATTATTCCAAGTTGATTCTTTATTCGTTTGTTTTTGTTCCGTTCTTGAAGACTTTTTGCTTTTTGGTTGATCTTTAGGCGTTGACTTTTCTTTTTCGTAATAATAATAATTCGGTCTTGAACTATTATTCCAAGTTGATTCTTTATTCGTTTGTTTTTGTTTCGTTGTTGAAGACTTTTTTCTTTTTGGTTGATCTTTAGGCGTTGACTTTTCTTTTTCGTAATAATAATAATTCGGTCCTGAACTATTATTCCAAGTTGATTCTTTATTCGTTTGTTTTTGTTTCGTTGTTGAAGACTTTTTTCTTTTTGGTTGATCTTTAGGCGTTGACTTTTCTTTTTCAGAGTTTCTTGCTTTCGGAGTTGTTGATGTTGTATTATTTTCGCGTTGATTCAAAACTGTTTATCATAAATAATTACGAATTCAGCATACATTGTTTGACATACACATACACATACATAGAAGCAGGAAGACCTCAAGTGATTCATAAATTTGTCACGCAATTGACAAAAAACAAAGAAAATAACTTGTTATAATTACGTAATCGGCCTATTTTTTAAATTAAAGGTTTCAAAACAGCAATCTTCCAGTGTGCTGATTGTAACAAGGATTGAGTCACGTGATTCAATTTTACCAATAAAAAAATGCCATTGAAAAATCTTGGGGTTGTAATTAAGATATTAATGAGAAATGGACACGCGTGTGTATTGGAACCACTCTCAGTCTGACCACTCTTATCATAAATTAAGTTATAAAATATTAATTTTACCGCTCATTATATAAGAGTAGGCTTCTGTTATTCTTTTCATTATTTTGTTTGCTCTTTCTTGATCCTTTAAGTTTTTATCGGGATGCCATTTCAGCGCCAATTTTCTGAATCTGAAAAAATAATTCACACTTTACTTACATAATATTTACTTAAATAATTAAATAAATAGAACATTGACGTACGCGCTTTTAATTTCCTTTACTGAAGCTGTTTTTGGAAGTCCCATCACCGAATAATACTTGTCCATTCTCTTGTCTTGGTCTGCGGTGTCCATTACTGTTCGAAAACGAGGCCAATATAACACAGGATCGGTGGGTGATACTAAAAAACATGTAACGTGTTTGTTGTAACTCGTAGAATGGCGCGAAACCCTACGGGACAAATTGTTAGAAGTTCGTCATGTCCTGTCGCACATCCTGCCTCTGCAGATGTATTGCTCGAAGCGTTTACATTTCCTGTTTTTAATCTTTTATTAGGGAGTTTGCGCAACTTGACTACTTATACCCATACCCATGCTTATGACGATTTACAGGATGCGCAGACAACTAATCTTCGGTCTAACTCCAGTTCTGCGCATCCCGTAAATTGCCATAAGCTTAAGTATATGTATAAGTCAAGTTGCGGAAACTCCCTATTAATTTCTCTTTCCCTTTTCTTAATTTTTGAATTAATAGTTTGAACTTTTGTTGAAGTTCTTGTTTCCATTTCTTTATTTAATACTTTGCTTACATAAAAATAATAAGTTTCTTAAATGAGAAATAATAATAAATGTTTTTGTTTGGGTTTTAAAATTTTCTCGAATTCCTTGTTAGAAAAACTCAAGAGAAAAAAATCATCAAGTTTGTTTTGGTGAAAACTCTCTTCTATACTCAGTTAAAACTTTCTGGGGTTTTACTTTTCTTGAATTGAAATTTTCGTTGTTTTTATTCGTTTCCTGCACTCTGTACTAAGTAACTCTCAAAGTCGTTAAACCGAAACTTACTTTTCCTGATCACAGAATTCGAAATTTTTCTTTTGGAATTTACGAATAACTCAACAAAAGACCTTTTCCTTCCAGAATAAACGTAGGTTCACTCAATGAAAGGAAAATAACTACTCTTTTCTTACTCGAAAATAAATTTTCTTCTCAGAAAAGTACCACGATTTTCGTTTCCTTAACCTAATAGAAGTACCTCGAAAACCAATGCTTTCCTAATCTTTTCCTGAACTAGAGTACTAAGACTAGAAAATCTATCAAAACTAACTACTACCTGAAAAGGTTCCTCTTACTAATGTAAGGAATGAATTCTAACTTCTTCAAAAAGAAATCTCCGGTCTCGTCAAACGGACAGGCTCCCAGATCACCAGATGTAACGTGTTTGTTGTAACTCGTAGAATGGCGCGAAACCCTACGGGACAAATTGTTAGATCGAAGATGGATTCCCACAATGTGAATTGTACAATGGAAGGATTGTTAGGACAAGAGTAAACTTGAGATGTGCATTTATTGAGGATTGGATTAGAACTGAATTGACTGATGAGCACGATCAGGGCGGAAGCCCAACGTCATTACAATGGGCGGAGCTCCATCGCTAGCACCAGCACGGTGCAAACAGACCGGAGACTCCGTTTTTTAATCTCTGACTAATACCTAACCTTAATTAGAGAGGAAGCGCAGACCAAATATTTCAGTTGTGAAGTCGCAGTACAAACAAAACATTTTGTGACAGGTCATAATTTTAATTTAATGATTAAAAATGATTACATTGATTTAATTAATTTTTGGTAAATTTTCATTTAAAAAAGTTTTTATTAATCAAATTACCAAAAGTTCTTATTTTACATTCACAACAAAATTGATACTGACAAAACGCTTTAATAAATCCAAAAAAAAAAAGATTCGGTATAGTTTAATTATGTCTGTGAGGTCTGCGGCAAGGTCTGCGCATAAATACAGCGCTACATGTTAGGTACATGACAGTGCCTAAACAACAAGTCTGCGCTTTAAGGAGGAGTATAAGTCTGCTGTTAGAACGCGGGTCTGCGCTGTGGTCTGCGTGTAAGGCATGGGTCTGCGCGTAAACACCGAGGTCTACGCTTCTTTTAAATTAGGGTTAGGTATTAGTCAGGGAGTAAAAAACGGAGTCTGCTTTTTAGTATCACATGTGGTGTTATATGAAAAAGTATAATTACATTTTAATGTAATTTAATATTCCTAATATATTTATTTTTGCAACATTACAAAATTATTACATTATAAAATTATTGAAAGTCATTATTATATTTAATAACAAAAATCCGGTTCTACTGTCATGTGACTGCTTAAAACATGGCGGATCACGAGGACGAGCTGTGCGATTGCACTAAAAATTTGTGTCCTGTAATATCATACCAGGTAGTTGACATGTAAAATCTTTTGGTGAATGAACTTAAATTAAATTTTAATTTCGAAGACGCAATCATACGCAAAGTGAACAGTCATAACCACTGAAGTAAATAAAAAGAGTTAAAATATCGACACCGGCATTCAACGATGAAGCGTTAGAAATATTGTGTGGTAAATCTAGGAAAACAATTTTGGTGAAAACTTAAAAATTATATATTAATTAATGTGTTTTACCTTCGATAGTAAGTTTAACCGCGTCAATGGGACTCCTCACTTCAATGCATGCCCATACGGGATGCAGATACTTGTAGTCGTCGTATTCGGATTTTTGTAGCTATTTCCCATCTACCATGTAATGGATCCAAGGCTGCGTTTTGTCTTTACCGAATGAATGTGTAAGTACGGAATCGTTATATCCAATAGATTTATTAGTCTCATAAGAAATTAGATGTGAGTTGGTCTCGTTGATTTTGTCCAATATACTCACACGTAGTTTGAACATAGCTGAAAAGAGTCAATACAGCAGTTATAAATTAGAAGTATTTCATGATAAATATTTCATTGAGGTGTTATTATTACCCCTTTTATGTAGGAAATTCTTATCGATGTGATGGTATTGCAAATTTTATGTCGCAGCCTCTGTTAGTTTCGGGTAAAAAAAAAAAAAAACAATTTTTTTGTTAGCGTGCTTTTTAATTGCTTTTGCCAGACAATTCAATTCCCGTTGCTTGTTATAGGAAGATTGTTTTACAAGGGCCATTTAAAATGCAAAAATAAGTTTACAAACTCTTGAGTGGTGAAATAATAAGTTTAATTAGTTTTGAATGAAGATAAAAACTTTTTATTGCTTTAATTTCGAATTGATTCGAATGAAATTATCGCCCTCCCATTATAATTGTCCCGAATTTTTATCGATATTAAATATTTGTAACAATATTTTTCCATTTGATGGCGATTCAGCTGTCGCAATGTTTGTTTGATGTAGTCACATCAGCTACTTCTGTTTATACAGATTCTGTAGTTGTTGGCAACATGTCTGATAAAAAAAAACTGATTAAGCATGACTAAATTTTTATTCCTTAAAATCTTACTCGTCCCAAGCAGTTCTGTTGAAGATGCCTTTCCATAAATGACAAAATATGCCCATAACTGGTCACGTGTCAGTAAGATAAGACGTAAATAATGACACTTAATATTAGGAAACATGAATTCCACTTTATCAACCAACCCACAAATACAGTAGTCAAATGTCTGCGGACAATACATAAGTTTTTTTTCATATTATATTATTGAAACATATTACACACAGGTAGTTTGGAAGAAGGAGAAGGCCATTATAACAAAATACAGGTAGTTCATAATTAAAATTTTCTATCTATCAGAAGTTATTTTTATCGTTGTGATGAGTTTGCATTTACTTTGTTGCAGCTGTTTCGGGATCGAAATTTTTTTTTTTCGCTCTCAACCTTATCAATCCAGTGTGGCAAATCATTATTCATTTCTTAAACAGTATATATTTAACGGGGTGGTTGCTGCCAATAGTAACGTTATGGGCAATAACACCTATATTCGGCTGCTGCCTGTAGTAACCCTTCTTATGGCTCCAACGTGCACCGCATTCCCAACCCTACCACTTCAAATTCTCTCCTGGGGGCATAGGTTTTGGCATTCTGTAATATCTGTAATAGTACAATCGTTTTCTTTTTATTGCACACCTGAATTATTTTCAAAAGTGTTTCTATAGTCAGCTTAACTTAATTTAGGATTATTGAACATTTTTGCACGATTATGGATGACTTTGGGGGCAATTAGTATAATTGGATAACCGTTTGCATTTTTGTTTGTACTTATAAATTAAGGAATAAGTTTTAAAGAATTTGACGTTAGTTTTAACTTTCTGAAAACTGATACTTTCCCTTTAACCTTCCTGTTGCTTAATCTGTAAAGCGATACATTTTCTGTATGTATTCCAAATCCAGATAGATTGATAAACATTAACTTCGTTTTATAAACGTTTTGAAACTCAGAGTAATAAAGTAAAGACATAAGTACCTTGTGTTACATGCAACGTTGTAAAAGCGTTTTTCACTGCTTCAGGATTTAAAGTGTATTGTCATACAGCAATAACGGAGATTGAATCCAGAAAATTGTTAAAATTTCAAATTTACTCGAATGAAATTATTGCCCTCCTATTATAATTAAACCAGAATTTGTATCGATAAATATTTGTTCCAACATTTTTTCAATTGATGACGGCGATTCAGATGACACGCAATGTTTGACTTGTTGTATAATAGTCACATCAGGTGTGTCTACGTATTGCTGCCGAGTCTGTGGTTGTTGGTAGCACATCAGTTGTTAAAACTGATTAAACGTGACCAAATTTTCATTCCTTAAAATTTACCAGTTCATGAAGTTCTGTTAAAGATGTCTTTTAAAAAATGGCCATAATAGGTCTGTCAGGTATATCATAATAGAAATTAATATTTCTTCGAAATGATACGAACCCAAATTTTGCAATCATTCAGAGAGTCAATAGGTCAGTAAATGGCATCGATTCCCGAACGTTTTCTCGGTCGGAAGTGTCCAAAATAAAAAGTAAATAAAGGCATATAGTATTGGGACACATGAATTTCACTTTGTCAGTTATAAAGCGCATTGGCAATATTGGGCACTCCATTACAAAAATTGGATTTGTAATATAAACAAAGATAATAACATGAAAAACTCTCCAACTATGAATTTGTTTTGGTACAACACCGACTTTATCAAGTACAAGTGGAAAATGCAAAATAAACATGAAATCCCAATATCTTCCGTATATGAGGTCAGATTCAGTGGCATTGGGCTGGTTTCCAGACTTTCTGCATTTGAAATTGTCTATCCAATAACAGACGATGAAGATGAGAATTCCTCCGTTATTTCATAGTTTTCAGTTGTGAATCCATTTGTGTTATTTAAACAGAATTCAAGATAAAATCAGTGGGATGTCCCTTTTAACTTTAAACGAACATTTGACTGTATATAAGCTGAAATATTTTAGTTTTACGGTGTTCGACTTAGGAACTAATGTTGAAATTCTATTCTTGTATTTATTTAATTTCGATTATTAATTACAATTACAGTTGAATTTACTATGTTCAATAATAATTGTTTAATATTTATCTGATTTATTTTGCCTTTTATTGAATTCTCAACATTAGTTGACAATCTGCCTTTTGTTGTTGATTGGGGTACGTGGGTGGTCGTGGTGTTTTCTAGATTATTTGTTGTAAACGGTTCAGTTGTTGAATTGGAGAATACTGGTGTTGTCTTCATCCCGGGAGTGGTAGTTGAAGTGTTAGTTTTCACTACTTCTTTTGTTGTTGATTGAGGTGTGGGGGCGGTCGAGGAGTTTTCATGATTACTTGTTGGAATAGAGAATACTGATGTTGTCTTCATCCCAGGAGTAGTAGTTGAAGTGTTAGTTTTCACTACTTCTTTTGTTGTTGATTGAGGTATGCGGGTGGTCGAAGAATTTTTTTGATTACTTGTTGTAAACGATTTTGCTGTTGAAATAGTGAATACTGATCTTGTCGTCATCCCGAGAGTGGTAGTTGAAGTTTTTATCTTATCTATAAAATTTTAAGTTTGAAACTGGAAATAACCCTTAACCTTAATATTGTACTCATTTGACATCCTTTTGTAAGATCATCGAGATCAATCCAAGTGTAGTGTTCATTGCGACATTTACATTCAATGTGCGTGGAATCAAGTTCTTCCGTTGGTATATTTGGATTTATCACGCAAGTTAAATTCTTGTAATTTGGGCACACGTCGTAACAACTAACTATTTAGTGGGCAAGTGCTTAAGAGAACAATATTATAATTCAACCACTTGACAAATTAGTTACTTTCACAGTATCATCCGAAATATCCCGGTCTGCAATTGCAGCTTGTACCTAGTACATCTTTACAAGTCCCATTATTTTTGCAAGGATTGTTAAATACGCAAAAGTCTGAAAAATATTATGGTTTTATAAAATGATAAAGCCTAGTTGGTAATTCTTACTTTCCCTGCAACCTTCATTGATGTTTATCGAATTTTGTACATACCAATTGTTTCTGCATTCGCAGCGGTACGCGTTGTCTCTTATCTGTTCATCCAAATCCGGTGCACAAATTAAGTTTTTGGAGTGTGGGCATAGGTTTTGACATTCTGTAATAATAGAATAACCGTTTTGTGTTTATTGGTTTAGTGAATATACAACATACCTGAACTATTTTCAAAAGTGTTTTCATAGTCAGCTAAAATTAGATTAGTATTAATGTACAATTTTGCACGATTCTCGAAGACTTGGAGAGCAATCGGTATTATTGGATAATTGCTTATTACATTTTTGTTTTTGCTTATAAATTATGGAATAAGTTTAAAAGGAGACCAACTGCCCCTTAAAACTTACCGTTGCTTGTAATCTGCAAAGCAATTACATTTTCTATTTTCATTTTTAAGTAAATCCAGATGGGTAGATCAGCACTGACATATTGTAAGGGTGTGTTAACAGTTTTCAATCCTGCTAGAGTAATATGGACAGAATGACTGCCTGAAGTTTTTGATACACGAAACGTTATAATAGCATTTTTCACAGCTTCTTCAGCATTTAAATAGTACAAGTAATGCCATCCACCAATCATCCACGGATCACCGAGATAGAATCCAGGTAGAAAACGTGGATCTTTATTCGTAAGAACAAACCTAATATCTTGGATAGTCGAATCGCTTGCATTTCCAGTTTTCACAATTCGGAGTTTGATAACTTCTTCTATTTTAATGGGACGTTTCGTTAACAACCAACTAGTGAAAGCACCAACTTGTGCTCCCACTAGTTGGTTGTTATCTGTTCGATAAGCTACTGAGTTGTAATGCGAAAGTCGAATATTGTCCGAATGAAATGAGTGAAAACTTATATTTGTGTATACTGGTTCTATGATTGCGTAAAACAAAAAGTGTCAAGAATTAAAACGAAAATATAAATACAAAACAATGACCTGACCGGCTTGTGCCAAGAAGCTGCACTGCGTGGGTAACATTTGTATAAATGGCCATAAAGGGTGGTCAAGATTGAACCCAGGGTTTGACCCTAATATACGTCCGTTACATCCATAAATAAACGTCCCGTTCTCATTAACGTAGAAAAACAATGTTAAGTACAAATATGCCCTTTCATGTATATAAAATCTTGGTCCTGCTTGTACCGGGTTAAGAATGTCATTTAATGTTCTCATATCAAAATATACGTCTGCGTCTGCATAACTCTCTTGAGTAACTATTGTAGGTAATCGGACGTAGATTATTTCATTCACTTGTAGAGGGCGGTTGGTGGAAACTGTTTCGAATTCACCACTAGTTTCGTACGCTACAGTTCCATTTTGGTCAAGTTCAATGTTTTTGGAGTGGTTTGAGTTGAAGAAAATAGGAGTTAGGGATTTCACTCCAAGATGATCTTCACTCAAAGAATGAAAAGCTGAATAAGCGAAACAATTTTGGTGAAAATTTAAAAATTATTTATTAATTAAGGTGTTTTACCTGCGATAGTAAGTTCAATCGTGTCAATGGGGCTCTCCACTTCAATGCATCCCCATACGGAATGCTCATACTTGTAGTCGTCGGATTCGCTTTGAGTTATAATTTGCCCATCCACCAAGTATTGGATCCAATTGAAGTATTTGCTTGGACCGAATGAATACGTAAGTACGGAATCGTTAAATTCATTAGGTTTATTAGCCTTATGAAAAATTAAATATGAGTTGGTCTCGTTGATTTTGTCCACCAATTCTGGGTGTTTTGCAGGATCGAATCGTGTGTACCCAAAACCAATGACCGGTTGGTAATTCATTATCTTCATTTGAGTAATCCGAATATTGATACGGTCGTTCTGTGTAATCGGTCGATTGGTAAACACATAGCCATTTAAATTACTGTGGGTGAGACGGGCACCCAAACCGTTTTTGTATAGTAAGATGTTGGAACTATGAACCGGGTGAAAAGTGATTCGGTTTTCTCCTGTGTAGTTCACTGCAATTCATTTTGTGACAAAGGTTTTAGTAATTGTCGGTTGCCGTAAAAAAGTTTTTTTTTTTTTTTTTTTTTTTTTGGAAAATGTTACATATTAGATTATACTCACAGGTAGTTTGAAAATAGCTGAAAAGAGACAGTACAGAGGTTATAAAGTAGAAGTGTTTCATGATAATTATTTCATCGTGGTGTTATTATTGCCTCTTTTATATAGGAAATTCTTATCGATGTGATGATATTGCAAATTTTTCGTCGCAGCTGTTTGTTTCGGTTAAAAAAAAAAAAAAAAAAAAAAAACAATTTTCTTATTAGCGTGCTTTTTAATTGCTTTTGCCAGACAATTCAATTTCCGTCGCTTGTTACAAGGGCCATTTAAAATTTAAAAAATATGTATACAAATTATTGGGTGGTGAAATACTAATATAGTTTTGAATGAAGATAAAAACTTTTTATTGTTTTAATTTCGAATTTACTCGAATGAAATACATTATACTTTGACCCGAATTTTAATCGATAAATATTTCTAATAAACATTTTTCCATTTAATGGCGATTCAGCTGTTGCAATGTTTGGTTTTGGTGTAGTCATATCAGCTGCATCTGTTAATACCGATTCTGTAGTTGTTGGCAACATGTCTAATAAAAAAAAACTGATTACGCATGGCTTATTTTTTTATTGCCTAAAATCTTACCTTCCCAATAAGTTCTATTGAAGATTTCTTTCCGTAAATGATAAAATATGCGCATAACTGGTCACCTGTGTATACTTTACGAAACATACTGAGTTTTGTGCCGTTGATTCCAAAATGCATATTTCCGTCAGGTGTGACGTAATAGAAATAAATATTTTCTGATTTACGTAATGGAACGGAATGAATCAACTCCAAACCACGAAATCTGTGCTTTTAATTTGAGGCATGAACTACTCATTTTTAAAACAACGTATATTCAAAGACAAGAGTCTGTAACAATTTCAGACTTCGAATTAAAAAAACTTAAAGTTTGCAAGCACACCTTTTTTGACTGAGAAAATTGAGTTTAAAGTTGCATAAATAGCTTGCAGGAGCAATTAATACAAAATTTTAATATAATTGTTTCAATCCTTATTTTTCTAACGAGAAATATTGATATGAACGATTTTTTTTTATTTGTGGCGATTCACCTGTTACGCTGTTTGGGTTAGTGAGATTCACTTCAGCTGTTTCTGTTTCTGATATAGTTGTTGGCAGCATATCTGATAAAAAGACTAGAAAGAAGACATAATTTTTCACCTTAAAACCTTACCACTTCCAAGAAGTTTTATTGAAGATGTCTTTCCGTGGTGAATGATAAAAAATCTAACTGTTAATTGAACCAAGCACGATCATTCATTGCCATTGATTCTAAAATGAACATTTCCATTGAGTGTGACGTTGCGAGTAAATAAATATTTACATATCGGACCGGTACCAACATGACCTCAAATTTTCAAATCATCCACAAAGTGCAACCCGTTTAAAATTAACTGGATTAATTAAATTTTTAAACCCAAAATAGGCATCTTTCATATATTTACGTCACTGAGAGAGGAAAAATAAAAGTAAACTCGCTCGCAATAGTTTATTAGGCGGCTATTGCTAATGCGACGGGCAATCTTTTGAATCTGATCTGAACGTTTTGTGAATGAACAGAATTAAATGCAAATGGGGACAGTTCATTGGTCGGTGTAGAATCGCTGTATAGATAATAGTTTGAAGGTAAAGACCAATTTTTTTTTTTAATTACCTTGTGATTTTAAGGTGGGTATTTTCAAGATAATACGAATTGCAGTACTGATCTTTGTCACTAACTTGTAAATGGCATTGATGATGTTGTCATTTTCTTGTTCGGGAGTTTTGGTCTTTCAGATCGGATTATTTTTTGTTTAATTTTGAATCATTGTTTTACATTTATATGAGCTAGTTTTTATAGTATTCGACTGAAGCACTTAATTTTAAATTTAAATTTTATTCTTGTATTTTTTTAATTTTGGTTATTAATTACAATTACACTAGAATTGTGCAGTTGTTCAATTTTAATCAATATTCCTGCTTTTATAGAATTCCCATATCATCCCGGGAGTGGTAGTTGAAGGGTCAGTTATCACTCCTCCTTTTGTTGTTGATTGAGTTACGTGGGTGGTCTTGGTGTTTTCTTGATTACTTGCTGTAAAGGGTTTAGTTGTTGAATAGGAGAATAGGGTGTTTATTTATTTTAATATTGTACTCAGTCGACATCCTTTGGTAAGATCATCGAGATCAATCCAAGTGTAGTGTTCATTACGACATTTGCATTCAATGTGCGTGGAATCAACATCTTCTGTTGGTATATTTGGATTTATCACACAAGTTAAATTCTTATTACTTGGGCACATGTCGTAACAAATAACTATTTAGTGGGCAAGCGCATGAGAAAACAAAATTATTATAATTTATCACTATACAAATTAGTTACTTTCGCAGAATCTTCCGAAATATCCTGGTGCGCAATTACAGATTGTACCTACTATTACATCTTTACACGTCCCATTATTTTTGCAAGGGTTGTGAATTTTGCATAAGTCTAGAAAATATTAAGGTTTTATAAAATGACAAAGGGTAGTTGGTAATTCTTACTTTGCCTGCAACCTTCATTGATGTTTATCGAGTTTTCTAAATACAAATTGTTTATGCATTCGCAGCGGTACGCGTTATCTTGTACCTGTTCTCTTAAATCCGGTGCACAAGTTAAGTTTTTGGAGGGTGGGCATACGTTTTGACATTCTATAATAATAGTATGACCGTAATATAGCTTCGTTTGTAATTATTGGTCATGTAAATATACAACGTACCAAAACTATTTATAAAAATGTTTCCACAGTAAGCTGAAATTAGTTAACTGTTATTGTACCATTCTGCATGATTTTCGATTACTTCGGGGCCAATCAGCATTGAATTATTCAAGAATATTGGATAACCGTTTAAATTTTTTTTTGTTCTTACAAATTATGGAATAAGTTTTTTAGAAGTTCACTTCAGTTTTAACTTTCTTAAAACTGATTGCCCTTTAAAACTTACCGTTGCTTGTAATCTGCAAAGCAGTTACATTTTCTATATGTATTCTGATCCAAACCCAGAAGGGTGTATTAATATTAACTTCGTTGTTTAAACTATGTAAAACTGTTGTCATTCCTGGTAGAGTAATATGGACATTATTATTATTATTATTATTATAAGGATAATTAGAAGATTTTGACACACGCAACATTGTAATAGCATTTTTTTCGGCTTCTTTATGACTTAAAGTCAATTTCCGATCAAGCTTAATAGTATCACTGATATTGAATCCATGAAAAAACATTGGATTGTAATTGGTAATGCCAAAGTAAATAAATTGCGATGTCGGATTGTTTATATTTTCAGTTTTCACAATTCGGAGTTTGATGACTTCATCTAGATTAATGGGGCGGTTCGTAAACAGCCAACTAGGCGAAGCATCTTTTCGATAAGCTACTGAGTTGTGATGCGAAAGCCGAATATTGTCCGAATGAAATGAGTGGAAACCTATATTTGTGCATACTGGTTCGATGGTTGCTTAAAACAAAAAAAGTAGGAATAATTAAAACATAAGTATAAATAAAAAACAACTAACTTGTGCCGAGAAGCTGCACTGCATGGGTAACATTTGTAGTTCTTATAAATGGCCATAAAAATGAATCAGAATAGAACGCAGAGTTTGACCCTAATTTACGTCCATTACATCCATAAATAAATTCCTTGTTCTCATTCACATAGAAAAACGATGTTAAGTACAAATCTGTTTTTTCTTTTAAATAAAATCCTGGATTTCCTTGTGCCGGGTTTAGAGTCTCATTTAATGGTCTCATACTAAAGTAGATATTCGCATTATTTTGATTAATCCTTGTAGCTAATCGGATGTAAATTATTTCATTCACTTGTAGAGGGCGATTGGTGGAGACTGTTCCGAATTCACCATTTGTTTGGTACGCTACAGTTCCATTTTGGTCAAGTTCAATGTTTTTGGAGTGGTTGGAGTTGAAGAAAATAGGAGTTAGGGAATTCAGTCCAGCTTCACCCATAGGATGAAAAGCTAAAATAGCAAACGATTTTTAGTTAAAATTTAAAACACTGAATATTAATGTTGTTTCACCTTCAATAGTAAGTTCAATCGCATTTATAGGACTCTGAACTTTAATGCATCCCCATAAGGGACGCGGATACTTGTACTCTTTTTCAAAATGCTTTACCCGTTCACCATCCAACATGTAATCGATCCAAATATCCGTTCTATCTTGACCGAGTGAATATGTAAGTACGGAATCGTTAAATCCATTAGGTTTATAATTCTTATAAGAAATTAAATGTGAGTTGGTCTTGTTGATTTTGTCCACTAATTCTGGATGCTTTGCGGGATCGAATTGTGCGTACCCAAAAGCAATGATTGGTTGGAAAGTCGGGATGATCTTCATTTGAATAATCCTAATATTGATACGGTCGTTCTCTGTAATCGGTCGATTGGTAAACACTGTACCATTTCCGTAGTTGGTGAGACGAGCGCCTAAACCATTTTTGTATAGTGAGATAGTGGAACTATGAACCGGATGAAAAGTAATTCTGTTTTCTCCAGTGTAGCATACTGTAAGAGATTTTGTGATAAGAGATTTAATGGTTGTCGGTTTCAGAATATAATGGTTGTCGGTTTCAAAATATTTCATATTTTTTGAGATAAGTTATTACTAACCTGTATTTTGAAAACAGCAAAAAAGCGTCAGTGTAGCAATTACAAAGTATAAGCATTCCATGACAAAAAATTCATCGAGGTTATGTTATTGCGTTTTTGTATAGGGAATTCTTATCGTTGTGATAACATTGCAAATATCATGTGACGGTTTATCATAAAATTGTGATAGGAGTTTTAGTGATTGTCAGTTTCAGGTAAATATAATGCACGGCTTTATTTTGAAAATAGCTGAAAATCGTCAGTATAATTATATAAAAAAAAACTTTTATGTAGCAAAGTATCTCTTCGAGGTTTTTCTTATACTGGAAATTCTTATCGATGTGATGACATTGCAAATATTACGCGGCAGCTGTTAGTTGGTCGTTGTCGTCGGTGTAGCATCACTAAATTGATAACAGTTTGAAGGTTAACGGCGGTTTAAAAAAAAAAAAAAATTAGCATGGGATCCAGAAATGAATATTTCAGGATAATCTGAATTGGAGTACTGATTTTTGTCACTAAATGGCATTGTTGGTGTTGTCCGAACATTTTACCGCTTGGAATTTTGGTCTTCCAGATCGGATTATTTTCTGTTTAATTTTGAATCATTGCTTTACATGTATATGAGCTGAAATAATTTAATTTTTACATATTAAACTGAAGCACTAATGTTGTAATTTAAGTTTTATTCTTGTATTTATTTAATTTGCATTATTATTAACAATTGCACTAAAATTTGCAATGTGCAATTGTTCAATCTTTATCACCATTCCTGCTTTTATAGACTTCCTAACATCAGTTGTCTTTCCGCCTGTTGTAGTTGATTGAGGTACGTGGGTGGTCGTGGTGTTTTCTTGATTATTTGTTGTAAACGGTTCAGTTGTTGAATTGGAGAATACTGGTGTTGTCCTCATCTTGGGAGTGGTAGTTGAAGTGTTAGTTATCACTACTTGTTTCGTTGTTGATTGAGGTAAGTGAGCGGTCGAAGTATTTTTTTGATTACTTGTTGTAAACGATTTTGTTGTTGTAATAGAGAATTCTGATGTTGTCTTTACCCCGAGAGTTGAAGTTTGTATCTTATCTATAAAATTTAGAGTTTTAAACAGGAAATAACGCTTAACCTTAATATTGTACTCAGTCGACATCCTTTTGTAAGATCAGTAATGTCAACCCAACCGTAGTTTTCATTGCGACATTTACATTGAATATGCGTGGAATCAAGTTCTTCTGTTGGTATATTTGGATTTATCACGCAATTTAAATTCTTGTTAGTTGGGCACACGTCGTAACAACTAACTATTTAGTGGGCAAGTGCATAAGAGAACAATATCATAATTCAACCACTTGACAAATTAGTTACTTTCACAGTATCGTCCGAAATATCCCGGTCTGCAATTGCAGGTTGTACCTACTATTACATCTTTACAAGTCCCATTATTTTTGCAAGGATTGTTAAATATGCAAAAGTCTGTAAAACATTAAGGTTTTATAAAATGACAAAGTTTAGTTGGCAATTCTTACTTTCTCTGCAACCTTCATTGATATTTACTGAATTTTCTAAATACCAATTGTTTTTGCATTCGCAGCGGTACGCGTTGTCTCTTATCTGTTCACCCAAATCCGGTGCACATATTAAGTTTTTGGAGTGTGGGCATAGGTTTTGACATTCTATAATAATAGTATAACCGTTTTATGTTTATTGCTTTTGTGAATATACAACATACCTGAACTATTTTCAAAAGTGTTTCCATAGTCAGCTAAAATTAAATTAGTATTAATGTACAATTTTGCACGATTATCGAAGACTTTGGGGGCAATCGGTATTATTGAATAACCACTTGCATTTTTGTTTGTGCTTACAAATTATGGAATATGTTTTAAAGAAAACTGACTGCCCCTTAAAACTTACCGTTGCTTGTAATCTGCAAAGCAATTACATTTTCTATTTGTATTCTGACCCAAACAAAGAGAGGTTGATAAAAATTAACTTTTTTGTATACATCATTTGAAACTGTTGTCAGTCCTGGTAGAGTAATATGGACAAGATCACGGACTGAAGTTTTTGACACACTCAGCGTTGTAATAGCATTTTTCACAGCTTCTTCAGGATTTAAAGTGTATTGCCACACACGAATATCACGGATATTGAATATCGGTAGAAAACTTGGATCGTTATTCGTAACACCAAAGTAAATATAATGGGAAGTCGAATTGCTTGCCTTTTCAGTTTTCAAAATTCTGAGTTTGATAACTTCTTCTTCTAGTTTAATGGCACGGTTCGTAAACAACCAACTAGTAGAAGCATGTGTACGATAAGCTACTGAGTTGTGATGCGAAAGCCGAATATTGTCAGAATGAAATGAGTGGAAACTTATATTCGTGTATACCGGTTCGATGGCTGTTTAAAACAAAAAGTGGGAATAATTAAAACATAAGTATAAATACAAAACAATTAACCTGTGCCGAGAAGCTGCACTGCGTGGGTAACATTTGTTGTTCGTATGAACGGCCATAAAGGAGAATCAAGATTGAACCCAGAGGTTTTCCGCCATATACGTCCATTATATCCATAAATAAATTCCTTTTTCTCATTCACGTAGAAAAACAATGTTAAGTACAAATTTGTATCTTCGCGTAAATGAAATTCTGTCCCTCCTTGTGCCGGGTTTAGAGTCTCATTTAATGTTCTCATACCAAAATGTACATCCGTTTTAGGTTGCTTAATCCGTGTAGCTAATCGGATGTAGATTTTTTCATTCACTTGTAGAGGACGATTGGTGAAGACTGTCCCGGATTCACCGCTAATTTCGTACGCTACAGTTCCATTTTGGTCAATTTCAATGTTTTTGGAGTGGTTTGAGTTGAAGAAAATTGGAGTTAGGGAATTCAGTCCAAGGTAACCTTCACCCAAAGGATGAAAAGCTGAAATATGCAAAAGATTTTTGGGGAACTTTTAAAACACTGTATATTAATTAATGTGATTTTACCTTCGATGGTAAGTTCAATCGCATTTATAGGACTCTCAACTTTAATACATCCCCATACGGGACGCGGGTACTTGTGCTCTTTTTCTAAATGCTTTACCCGTTCTCCATCCAATATGTAATCGATCCAAATCTCCGTTCTGTCTTGACCGAGTGAATATGTAAGTACGGAATCGTTAAATCCATTAGGTTTATAATTCTTATAAGAAATTAAATGTGAGTTGGTCTTGTTGATTTTGTCCACTAATTCTGGGTGCTTTGCGGGATCGAATCGTGCGTACCCGAAAGCAATGATCGGTTGTATAGAAGGGATGATCTTCATTTGAGTAATCCTAATATTGATACGGTCGTTTTCCGTAATCGGTCGATTTGTAAAGACAGTACCATTTCCATGGTAGGTGAGACGAGCCCCTAAACCGTTTTTGAATAGTGAGATGTTGGAACTATGAACCGGGTTAAAAGTGATTCGGTTTTCTCCTGTATAGGACACTGCAACAGATATGTGACGAGAGTTTTAGTTGGGCTCGGTAGCAATAAAGTGTGTAAATCTTTTTAATGAGATATTGTACTACTCACGTGTATTTTGAAAACACCATAAAAGCATCAGTATAGCTGTTAAAAAGTTTAAGTATTTCATGATTAAAATTTCATCGAGGTATTTTGTTTTAATTCTTATATAGGGAATTCTTATCGTTGTGATAATATTGCAATACGTTGCAGCTGTTAGTTTCGGGTCAAAAAAAATGTTTTCTTGTTTTCGTGCGTACTAATTACTTTTGCCAGACAATTCAATTCCAATTGCTTATTAACTTCAGTTGCTATTAATAAATCGTGTTTATATTTTTTTTTAAATTTATGCTCACATGTAGTTTGAAAGAATACAATTAATGTAGCAGCTATAATGTGAAGGTATTTTGTTATAATATTTCTTTACGTGTCAAGACGTTTCAATGAATATTTTTTTATATAAAGAAATCTTATCAATATGAGGACATCGTCGCAGCTGTTACTTTCGGGGCAGAAAAGTCTTTTTTTTTTCTCATAGCTTGGTCGTCATATTGTTTTCTCGAACATTTCCATGCTAGGAGTTTGGCTGATGAATTTACTTCAAGTTTTGCAAAAACAGTTTGCAGTAATAATATAACCCCGAGTTCCTAAAATTCTGTTGCAGGGGCAATTAGAATTAATTTTATGAGTGTTTTTGCAAAGCAAGGCAAATTGATGAATAAAACAACATTATAATGACGAAACAAACATTTTGTAGCTTTAATTTCGAATTTAATTCACACAAATGCTATTTTCCTCCCATTACAATTGAATCCAAATTGAGCTTATCAATAAATATTTGTATCAACGGTTTTCCATTTGATGATTCAGCTGTTGCGCTGTTTGGTTTTAGTGTAATCACATCAGCTGTTTTTGTTAATGCCGATTCTGTAGTTTTTGAAAACATGTCTGATAAAAAAAAAAAAAACTGATTAAACATGACCAAATTTCACCTCAAAAACGTACCAGTCCCAAGAAGTTCTATTGAAGATGTCCTGCCGTGAATGATAAAAAATGCCCATAATTGGTCACGTGTGTATACTCCACTAAACGCATTGATTTCTTTGTCATTGATTCCAAATTGAACATTCCCATTAGGTGTGAAGTAATAGTAATAGACATTTTCTGTATTTACGTAACGGAAGGGTATAAAACGACCCCAAATTTCGAAGTCATTCAGAGGTGTTATCCATTCAAAATTGACTGGATTAATTTTGGTAAACCCAAAATAGGCGCCTTGAGTTTCATTTACGTCACTGAGAGAGGGGAAACGAAAATAAATTCGCTCGTAATAGTTTATTGGGCGGCTACTTAAGACTTGAGCATCGCTTTCTCCGCTAATTCGACGAGCAATCTTTCGGTTTGAAGAGAGTTGAACATTTTGTGAATTTACAGTGTTAAAAGTAAGTGGAGATAATTGGTTAGTCCTCGTCGTCGTTGTAAGCATCACTAAATGTACAAGAAGAGTTTTAAAGTTAAGAATGCGATTTAAAAAAGAAATTAATTACTTTGTGATTCAGTAGTGGATAGTTCAAGATACTCTGAATTGGAGTGTTTCTCTTTATCAGTAAATGGCATTGATAATGTTGTATTATCTAAAACATAATTCCAGATAAAATAGGATGTACATTTTTTTACTTTAAACGAATGACTGAAAGTAATCGACCTTGCCAAATTGAACTGTCACTGTTTAAATAATTGCCTGATGTAAGAATCACTGTTGAGCTTTTATCATAAACTGACTGAGAAACTTCAGTAAGTGGCACCTCTATTGTAAATGAAGATGGAGGTACACTATCTGAAATAAATTTCATTCCTCAGTATGTGTATGGCTAACCACAAACTATGCACCTGTTCCAAGAAGTTGAATAACGTCGTTTCCTGTAATATAGAAATAAGCCCTCAGAGTCTTTTTTGTATCAACACCTGAAAAATTCCCTAATTTTTGCCCATCCACTTCATAATGAACAACGCCATTATTAGTGACGTAAAATGACAAAACAGAGCCTTTTTTCACATAAGTGTTTAATTCCACACTCCATACTCTGGGGTCATCGAAGCGTGGGAAGTTCTGCTGTTCGGTTGGAACAAAGCTAGTAAAACCGAAGTACGAGTATATTTTCCATGTAGGAATCTTCACTCTCCGTACGTGAATCCTTTCATCAACTTGAACTGGACGGTCACTAAAAGCTGTTCCACCACCAATAAAAGTACTGTGGGTCGCAACTGTTGACTTTTCAGATAGAACAATGTTGTCGGAATGGAGATGATGGAAAGCAATGTGCTTCAGTTTGCTTCCGTTATCGACTTGAGTGGTTAAAAACTCGGTTGCTATTAAGGAATTGTGTTTGTATGCATAAAATGGTGTTAACATTGCTGTTTGATCATACTTTGCCATTGTGATGATTCAGTAGTTGATTCTACATCATTATAAGTGGATTTATGCAATTCTTCAGCCACAACAGTATCTAAAAGAATAATGTACTTAACAACTTAATGGGTTTAAACCAAGTAAAAGTGGAATTCTCTAAACAGTAATGTTAATGTTATGAATCTGCAACTTTCGTATCACCCAATGGAGCAAACTGCGGTATTTTTGGCTTAAAGTACTATAATTTTTGAATTTTTGCGAGCGTTTCGAATACCGCAATGATAACCCAAGAAAAAGATTTTAATTAATTTTAAAAAGTTACCTGATCCAAGAAACTCCACAGCTTTGGTATTAGCTTTGATATTCATTAAAGCCCACAGTTGTCCACTGGTATCAACGCCTTCTTTTACCCCTTTCTCTTCTCCATTAACTCCAAAATGAACAGTTCCATTTTTCGTTGCATAATAAAAAAAAGTTTTATCTTTTCCTCCGGCAAAACGATCACCATAAAATCGCATCCAAACTAATGGATCATCATTTGCAGGGAATTTTCCATCGAAACTATTTGGATCGACTTTAATAAACCCAAAATTTATCATCGTTTGCGTTAGCTTTTCAGCGTCCACAACGCGAAGATAAATTCTCTCGTTGACTTTAATGGGGCGACTGCTAAAGACAACGCCATGGTCTGGATGGTTTCCCGTTCTATAAGCAATTGTTTTTTCTTTGTTCAGACGAATACTCTGATCATGATTTTCATGGAATGTCAGAGGTGTTAAATTACGATTTACAGTAAAAGATGCTGAAAGAAACAAAGGTGTGTAAATTTACACGAAAAATCTACAGCGAATTAACTTACAAACTACTGAAATCCAAACGAAAAATATTGGTATAACACTTCTTGCGATTCCCATTTTGACCTTCAAATAAAGTAATTACCTAACATTCCGTTACTTTTTATACAAAAATGAAATTTATCTTATCATTAAATGACATTTTGATTACTTAACAATATTGCGGTTAAGCTAATATTCCCCACTTTAAACATAACGGTATTACAAAGTCCTCTTAAGTTTTTATCAACTCAAGATAATTGCAATCTGTTAACACCTTGCACCCGTTCTGTGAAGTGTTCAACCCTTTGAGTCCTCAAGTTTAAATAGAGTCAAGGTGAACTTCAAAGAATTCATTAATCTTTCTGTCAACACGAGATAAGATATTTGGAGTGCACTTTTAAAAACATTCTCTGTTCATTTTCACGGTGTAAAAATGTTGTTTCAGCTATTATTTTGTTTAAGTATATCAAGGATTGTAGAAACATCGTTGGTGAAGTTTGAAAACAATGCTTATAATGGAGTTGTTGTTGCAATCAGTGAGTCTATCAAACAGGACAAGGAGGATGATCTTGTCAAAGCCATTGAGGTAAGTTAAGGGTGAAAGAGCAATGAGAAACTTTTAATGTAAATTTTTTTTTCTTTTAGGATATGTTTACCAAAGGCTCGAGATTTTTGTACGAAGCAACTGGAAAGAGAGCGTACTTTGGGAGTGTGACTATTTTATTGCCAAAAACTTGGAAGAAAAAAGATGGACATTTTAATGCTGGCACGGAAAGTTATGAAACAGCTGATGTTAGAGTTGGGCTCCCATCAGGGTAAACAAAATGTAGTGTAACTGTTGAGTTTTAACGAAAAGCTATTGGTATGAGATATCTTAATAGGGAGTTTGCGCAACTTGACTTATACCTACACTTATACCTAAACTTATGCTTATGACAATTTAAGGGATGCGCAGAACATGACTTTTTCACCACGATCCCATCTTCTTGATTCAATCTGTTAACGCACAAGACACTACGGCTATGTACCAAACTACAGCAGTTCAAAAAGAAGGGGATAGACTGAAGATTCGTTTTCTGCGCATCCCATCAATCATTATAAGCTTAAGTATAAGTGTAAGTATAAGTAAAGTTGCACAAACTCCCTTTATCTGCAATACACTTATAGCTACATGTATACTTAAGCTTATGACGATTTACTGGATGCGCAGAACCGCAGTTAGACCGAAGATTCATTTTCTCCGCATCCTGTAAATCCTCAAATGCTTAAGTATAGGTACTAGTGTTAGTACAAGACAAGTTGCGCAAACTCCCTAATCGTTTTCACATAAGTTTAGAAAGCAAACCGTATATGGGACGGCTACGATTGGTACATGAAACAACGAATTTTATATGTAGGCCATATAACTTGCATCCATTACGTTTTCATTATGTGCTGCATGTGAATTGTAGAGGCTTTACAAGAAAATTAATTTCGTAGAAATTTTTACACTTAAAAATAATATTAAAATATTATAGAACTTTAAAAATTCAGATTATCTAATTCAACAACTTTTATTCAGGCCACTTAATATGTCTTATACCTTACGCGGATGTGAATGCTACAAAAAAGGCAAATTTATCCACGTAAATGAAGGTCACTTACTGATGACAGATCCGAAACAAGCATTGAATTTGTATGGGAAAAATCCAGGTCCAACCGTACAAAATCTAATTTTTGTTCTTCAGAATTAGGTCTTATAGATTTTTTTTTAATAGGTAGTTGGTTAACCAAGCATTGGGCTATGTACCGATATGGAGTGTATGAAGAACATGGAATTATTGGAAATGACCGGTTTAGAACATTCTACGAACGAGATGGAAGAAATAGCTTGACATCTTGCCATTACAAAGAGGGAAACATAGACCAGACAGTATATGGACATTCATAGTTACGAAAGAAGCTACCATTAGTGCATAAAGAATATTCATCTCGTAATTTCTATCTACTTTGCAGTGATTGGAAAACTGGTGCTGGTTGTACAACTTCAGGTTCCGACCCTGTCAATTCTAAATTTTGTTATTACGCAACGCTACACGATGATATTTACAGTTCCATCACCTTTGATCATGCAAACGATAATGTAAGTAGAAGTTTCAATTACTGCACGAAACTATATTAACCATATTTGTTCTAGGTTAAATACTTTTGTGGTTATAATGCCAGTTTCCCCCATAATCCTTTTCCTCCTACACGTCAAAATGAGTTGTGCGGCAATCAGAGTACTTGGGAAGTTATTATGAAACATGCTGACTTCAGAAATAATGCGTAAGTTTTGCTTATTACCTTTCTGGAATTCTTCGTTGACAGGTAAAAAAAACAAAATTGGTACAAATTGCTATTGAAGTTTCAGTGTTATGGAGAAACTTTTTGTAATAGCGTAGGTTTTGTGACCGAGATTTTTCCTAGCAGTGGCCCTTTATGAATTAACTTTTCCTCTTAGAAATCCACCCAGGAACATTACAAATACTAAACCAACGTTTCGCAAGGTAATTCACAACACTGAACGGTTTGTTCTAGCGATTGATACGTCAACCAGTATGGGTAATCCAATCCCCAATTCTGAAAAGGTAATTACACACGCAGTGTGGAACTGTTAGATTGAAATGTTCGTCAACTTCTTGCAGACGCATTTACAAATGATCAACACTGCAATTGAGAGGGCAGTTATGAATAACTTACCATTTGGAAGCACTTTGGGAATTGTAGCTTTTAATAAAAAGTAAGAATTTTCCTGGTTTGTGTTTCAATATTTGAATGAAATGGATTATTTAGAGCAGTTATTGTGCAACCAATGATGACCATTACCACGCAGAGTGACAAACAATTCGTAATTCGGAATCTTCCTAAAAACGGCTCTGGCAGCACCTGTATTGCCTGTGGGTTGCGAAAAGCTATAGAAGTAACGTTTTAAAATAAAGTTTTGTGATCAACAGGTATCACCTTTTTTTTTCTCTTTCAAAGGTGATCAAAAATTACAATTCTTCGGTTATAGCAGGTTCGAAAATAATTGTTATCTCAGATGGAAACGAAAACGAAGTTGAAAGAATTGAAAATGTGACAAGTTTACTTCAAGAACATTCGGTTAGAGTCTTCCCCATTGCGTACGGAAATTACGCTGACGAAGGATTAGAACAACTAGCCAAAAATACAAATGGGATTGTTTGTTTCATACCATCATTGGCGGAACCTTCGGAACCTTTTACTAAATTTCTTAGTCAGATTTTTTCATCATCTGGTCCATCTGGGATGGAAGTATTAACAAAAATCAGTAAAGTAAAAATTCTTAGTCAATAATTTTTTTTGATAGGTTACTTATGCCAAAAAAGACGAAAATAATCTTTCTGAGGCAGCAGGTATGGCATTCCATATTGGTCAAAATCGTCTGGATTTGCAAGTAGTAAAAGTCGAAGGATGGATAAACGTGAATGGAGAAGAGGTATTATGAATCGGTTTAAAATAAGATGTCGAAACCTAATTAAAAGTTTGGTTAGATTGATGCTCGAGATCAAAGAGTTGCAATTTACGCATTCGTTCATAAAATTGATAGACCTGTGACTGATGCTGTAGTTTACGCTGAAATTTTAACACCTAATGGTAACGGGTCGAAAATTTTACTAAATGATAATGGACTGCAACCGGATATGACTGCAAATGATGGTGTGTATTCTCGTTACCTCTTGGAATTCAATGGTAATGGAAGATACGGAGTTCGATTGGTGATAAATGCAGTGGGACAAAGAGAAATTATTGTCGCCAATAAATGTAAGGAATTGACAATTGACAAACGGATATATTCTATTTTTATTTTTTTCAAATTTTAGGGATTTTTCGCAGCAGTCCAATCACTGAGGAAAAAATTATTACAATTGGATCGTTCAAAGTGAAAGACAATTTTAATTCTGTAAGTAAAGATGTTTACCCACCAAATGCTATTGAAGATTTGAAAGTCGTAGAGTTTTGTAATAAGACTTACAAGGTCACATTCAATTGGACTGCACCTGGAGATGACTTTGACATAGGAAATGGTATTTATCTTGTTCATAACGCGATGTCATATCTTTGTAATTAATTGAAATTTTTATATCTCAGCATCACGGTATCTTATAAAATACGACTACAATTTTTTGACACTCAAAAATTCTTTTGAAAAAGTCACCACTGAAATAACAAAAAATAATTTAACATCAGGAAGTTTAACTCCATCTTCAGCTGGTTCAAAAGAGAAAATTTCATTTCAAATCTCGAGCGCTTTTTTTGAAAAATATAACAGCTTTTACATTGCTATAGTGGCAGCTGACGACAATAACAACTATGGAAAAATATCAAATATTGCAGTAGCTAGTCCTAAACCATTGCCACCTTACGTAACTCGTGAAATTTGCAATCAAATCGGTGCAAAGTTTCCTTATCCACCTGATTGTAGAATGTATTTGTTGTGTGAGTATGAGCATCAGCCACCAGTCGTTATGAAATGCGCCATTGGGACTAAGTATAATGACACCATAAAAAGTTGTGATTGGCTATTAAACGGAGAAGGATGTTAATTTTATTTCAACCTATATTCAATTCAGTTTTTAATTTTGTACTAATAACTTATTTTAAATTTATCAATTAAAATATAAGACCAGCAAGTAAATTAAAATACGTTGTTTATTAGCATATTCATTTCACCAACCTCAAGGAATACTTCATTTTATAGCTGTTAAGACATTTTCATAATACATTGAAGACGAGATATTAATGTCATAATTTGACGGTGGTCGGCGCCAGTTGTCAAAACTTGGCGTGTGAAGGCATGTTCATACAGGTTTTGCGAGTCCTGTGTTTGAGTCGAGGTTTGTATACATTGTTGTTGAGGCTCTGCAAATCTATTTGAAGTTTCAAGTATGTTGATTACTTCATTCAATAGAAAATATGTTCATACTTTATACTTTAATACTTTATTAATTAAAAATATTACAATTTTGCATTTTTTCCACCAAAGGCGCATATGTCTTAATAGACCAATAGGAATCCTTCGCGCCAACCACGAAGCAATAGCCCTCCTCAATCCAAAGTGAGAGTTTTTTCATTTCACTCCATTCAAAGAAAGCAATTTCAACGTTCAAAGGACGTCGTTAGAAACTAATTGATAGCTGGGTAAGTTTATTTTAACTATTGTTATGATTATAAGATAAGAAGCTGAATTCATATTGTTAAACAGTAGGTACCCGATGAAGTCACCAGGTCCAAAATTATCACCCTCACTGAACTCACCGACGCCTTCTTTAAGTGCACGAACACTACCAGCAGGTCTTGATTCGGACGAAGAAAATTTTCTTGATACGCCAAAAAAATTTGGAGAAAAGAAAAGTAATTTAAACGACCAAATTAAAGAATTTTCAGCTCGTATTTATTTAAAAATTTAATCTAAACTAAAATTGAAGTAGTAGTGTAATTTATTATTACAATATACACATTTGAAAATTAGTTTAACGTGTATATAATCTTCAACATTTTAAATTAAATTATTAACTTAAAATTTTAGGTGCTGAAGCGGACGATGGAATCAAAATAGGAAGTTTCTACAAAAAAAATCATTCAACTCTTCTTCAAAAAACGAAAAACGAGAACCAACTGAGGACTGAAATCAACGAGAGATTACAGTCATTTAAAAAATCGAAAAAAAAATCAACTAAACCGAAAAAATTATTTCCAACCAAACTTGTTAAAAAGCGAAGTCTTAAAATGGACCAAAAGTCTCAAAACGGTTTGGATATATTATAAATTAAGTTGTATTATTATACTCATTTGCTTATTCTCCACAGAAGTTATTCTACTTATACACACGGATTTTAATTCTGAAGCTCCTCAATGTACTAGTAAACGAAAGTTTTTTTCGGCTCGGTCGCCATCTAAAAGACCACGAAGTACAATGACTATTGGAAATAAAAAGTAAAAAAATATTCTACTAAAATTTAAAGACAGCTAACGTATTAATTTCATTATAGAGTCCAATTTGAAGCTGTGAGAAAAAGACACAAGGAGCCTAAAATACCCATCTCTACATCACCTTCACAAGAAAATGAATGCGAAATGTTTTCATTTCCTGTTCAAATTGAAAACCCCGTATCCGATGCTTTACCCATTGAAACAAAAAACGAAAATGTTTTGAATAAAGAAACCGCAACTGATGATTCTGGTCTTGAAAAATCCATCGAATATCACGAAAATATATTTGGAGAACTAGGAAATGAAGTTGAAATAGCACCTGAAACCAAAGAAAGCAAGGAAGAGAATGAAAGTAATTACAATATTTTTTAGGAATACATCTTTTATTAATTTACTTACTTTTAAAAAATTATTTTAGTAATTGAAGCGTCGCCACGGTCGAAGCAGCTTTATCCTGTGTTCCTTTACAGACGTAATTTAAATCAAATGCAAACAAGTACCCAAGAAAAGAAACCAAAGAAAACACGAACAAAACGGTTCAAACAGTCTAAAAATGACAAGATGGAACAGTTAGTGATTGATGCTGGTCAAAAAGAAGTTGTACCTAATCAATGCAAAGAATGCGGGATGTGGTATACACCTTGTGATGATGTCGATGATGGAACTCATAATGCTTTTCATAATAAGCGATTGAAGAGACTTAACCTTTCTGTGAGAATTTTCGTGTAATAAATTAAGTAGAAATTTTGTTTAAAGTTTATTTATTATTTTTAGGGTTGGAAATCCGAACGAGTGTTACAATCATTTTCTGATGGAAGAATAATCCTTGTTTTACCGACTGATCCTCATTTCATGCTGCAGAAACTGCAGGATGTTTGGGAAGAAATTAATGTTGACATGGGAGATGCCATGATGAAGACTACCTATGACTTGAAGGTTTATTAGCAGATGATTTTAAGTTAAAAACTGATGTTAATTTTAAATTTATTTTCAGTATTACATTTTTGTGTCCAATGAGAAAAAAATTATTGGGTTTATGGCTGCTGAGCCGCAGTCGGAGGTCAGTATACTAAACAAGTTGTAAATTCGAATTAATATTATTCTTGGTTTAGGCTTTTCCCTTAACGTCTGATAAGAATGAACCAGCTACCGATTGTGACCCAGCACCGGTTAGGGTTGTGTGCGGAATTTTTCGTTTGTGGACGCTGGCTAGTAATCGAAAAGAAAAAATAGCAACTCGATTAATGAATTGTCTTAGGTAAATGTTAGAATTGATTTTTTTGTACGTTAAATTTGTTAATGATTATATTTGTTAGGCGCAATTTTGTGTATGGATATGTGATGGCACGCAGCGATCTCGCATTCTGCAGTCCCACCCAAGATGGCATAAAATTCTTCACTCGCTACACTGGAACCGAATCCTTCTTAGTCTACAAATAAGATATCAAACTTAATTAACGTATCCTATTTACTCTTTATTTCTATTTCTAGTTGTTTATTTCATTTAATTAAGATAATCTGTGATAAAAATGTACAACATACATTTACACTTAATAGACACGATTTACTTTATTTCAATTTGAAAATAGAAAATTATACAAGTACTTCACTTATTAATTATTTACATTAAGTTGGACCAGAACACAAAACATCACAAATTAACCACCACCACCGCCTCCGCCGCCTCCCCCTCCTCCTCCACCTCCTCCATAGCCTCCATAACCGCCGTATCCGTATCCAGGATTGTAATAATATCCTCTTGGCTGAGATCTAGTGGAAACGTAGTAATACCCTCCTCCACCTCCACCACTGCCGCCGCCTCCACCTCCACCTCCTCCGTAATAGACTGGAATACTATTATAACCGTAACCGCCACGAGGTAAAGTTCTAAACCCAATTCCACTGCCTCCAGGAGCTCCTGGCATTCCAGGTCCGCCGCCATATCCACCTGAGCCTCCTTGTCCTGGGTAATAAGGACGATTTAAATTACGAGTGGCAATGAAACCACCTCCGTAACCCCCAGGGAGGCCGGGAGCTCCAGGAGCACCGGCGTAGCCCCCAGGTCCACCTGCTCCTCCATAGGATCGTTTGTACTTAGTTTGCCCTGGACCAGTCGGGTAAGTTACGCATTTGCCGTCGGGGCCACAAAACCCACCTCCGGACACGACTTTGCCGTCAGGGCCAGTAAAACCGAAACCAAAACCTGAGCCAGGACCGGAACTACCTCCCCCACCTCCTCCTCCACTACCGCTACCCCAGCCAAATCCTTGCCCTTGAATAGTTCCTCCTCCGCCGCCGCCTCCACTACTTCCCCCTCCACCACCTCCGCCTCCTGTTGAGGACGATCCGTGACCGTAGTTTTCCCCATAGCCATAACTATAGCTACTTCTTTTCTTTCGTTTGCCACCTCCACCGCCACCACCTCCTCCTCCTCCCCCGCCTCCACCCCCACCTCCTGCATAGTAGGGATCTATTTGATATCCGTACTGTGGGTAGTAAACTGAACCACCATCATAATCTCCGCCGCCGCCGCCTCCTCCACCTCCTAACGTTATCCCACCGCCACCCGACCGGAAATGAATTCCTCCGTCAGCTCCACCTGGCAATCCTGGCATCCCAGGTGCACCACCAGGGCCTCCAGGGCCGCCTGAACCGGGGCCTACTGGATAAGCGCCACCTCCACTTCTAAAGTAAATATCACCATCGCCTCCTACAGGTGTTGGCCCTGGTAATACACCACCTCCACCTCCTCCTCCTCCTCCAGGTCCGCCCCCACCACCATTGTAAATGACTCCGCCGCCACTTCGGAAGTCAACTCCGCCGCCGCCTGGTTGTCCAGGTTGTCCTGCGTAACCACCTGCTCCTCCAGCGCCTCCATAGGGTGAACCAATTGGGGGACCAACAGGTTGACTTATTGACCGGAAATCTGGAACTACTGAACCTCCAGGAGCTCCTGGCGCTCCGGGAGCACCACGTTCGACTCGGGGTTCCATTAATGTTGTTTGCGTTGCTGTACAAAGTAACAGCAAAGACACGCGAAGAAACTGTAAAATTTTAAAACATTTCTATAGTTATAAATCTAAATATTTTTTTAAAAATATTTAACCCCTCAAGTGGCAGTTTTAAGAAACTTTTTTATTTTTATTATCCCTGACTCAACACGCATCTTCGTGCTTCTCTGATGGTAAGTTAAACACGAAACCAATTAACTTTCTTTTTAAAACTTATAAAGAAAGACGCCAGAAGATGGCGTTGTTTGATAAAACCAAGCCCTTTTTATTTTAGTGCCGCTCAATCATTTTCTTTACCACAGTTTGAACCCTTTGCTCCCACGACCCCCTTGAGGTTAGAAGCAATTAAAATTCCAAAGCAGTGCTCGAGATTATATCATCAGAGTAAAATAAATTATTTCCCAACTATCTACATGACTTACCTTCATCGCAAGAATTTTTTTTAACTTCACTAGCTGATAATGTGATGTCTGCAATGCGATGAAATGTCAGTCGAGTTGTGTACTGGGTGGAGTTCTGGAATGAGTAGAAAAATAAAGAGGCGTAAATCCCTTTTTGTAACGTCAGTAGAGGAGAAAATCTGACATGCGCAAAGAGAACTACGGATCAACCCCTCGAGCTCAATGCCCTTATGACACGTAAATTATGATATCATTTGAATATCTTGGAATAAATGGTCAGTTGTTACTTAGGAAAAAAAAAATTGGTCGTGTGTGAGTTGCGTGTATATTGTGAGTAATAAAAATGAAGCCGGTTGTTGGATGATTGACACATGATTCTTCGCAGAAATTTAATTGACAGGTGAATCACAAGGTTAAATCTGTCTGTGGAAGGTATCTGGGGGAATAATTGATGCTGACATCTAGTGAGAATTGAATGCAGCTTTTTGATGGACAAGTCAGGATTGGAATTCCCCTTAATATAAATTCAAGGAGATAATTTTTTATAACTTTATAAAATGTGCAATGTGTATGACTGTAATTAATATTTTTAAAATCTTATAAGATGTTTACTTGTTAAATTCTATTACTTTTTTACAACCCACTTTAAAATAACTTAAAATTTCAAAATTAATACCAGGATTTTAAAAAATAATGGCATGTGTTTACTTACCCTCTTTACAAGTTGCACTGTAATTTTCCCTCTCATCCTAAGAAGCTTTTATACTTTCTCTAAACAATGCATTTAATTTTTTTTCATTAAGATCAAGGTTAAGGTTAAAACAAGTAAATCAAAACCTCTTTAAAAGGAAAAAATATAACTTTAATAATCTCCTGTATAAAATTTTTTATATTTTTTTTAAGCCTTTAATATTTAACAAAACAACATTTAAACTAATTTACAACTTCCTTTTAAAAATTCGGAGACAGAAAAATAATTATAATCAAATCTTTTATTATAGAGAGGGTGATTAAAAATAATGAGCGTGATTTATACTAACAAAACGTGAGTTTTTTAGATCCTGCATCGGACAATTTTTCACGTATTAGATAAAATTTATTTGCAGTTTCCATTAATTTTTACAGGATGTGACGCACAGAGTAACCTAAATAAATCTTTCAACGCTCTGAGAAAAGATTTCGTCTATACGAATGTATCTTGACTTTATTTGGGAGTTTGATGAGGTAGATGAATAAAACAAAAGTTTTATTCAATCTGATTTGTGTATACCGGAATGCAAATGAAACCGGAAGTTTCATACAAATATAAATTTCCCTGAATGGAAATAAAAGAATTCGGTTTCAAATAAGCCTAATAAAATTATTTTTACCAACGTTAATTTGTTTTTAAATCTCTGACTTTAGTTTGATAATATTTTTTAAAACATTTTTAACCTGCGTTTCTAGATTATTTAATACCGCACAAATTGATATGAAAATGGCGATCTCGTAATCTCTTCCCTCTCCGCCGAATTCAAGACAGTGGTTCCTGTAACAACTTTGCCATCCCAAGGCCATCTTCTAAGAATTTATAACCAGACGAGCGACTGAACTCTGATTTCGACAAGAAAAAAACACCAAGGTAACATTATAATATTTTATTATATAAAAATATTAACATGATAAGCCTACACAAGAAAACACTAAAAAAATCATAAATACTACAAAATGACGTGACTATTTACAAATGAATTATAAATTCAAATAAGTTACATATCGTTACTTTCTTCGTCGATTTTATCCCGATGAAACAGTTCGGGTAAAACTATAATCGGTCGAAAACTATCTCCATATATGGGATACCCCTTATCGTCACCTACATAGTGCGGGTTAAAACCAGATAATTGGATCGGTGGCAAGTCGTTAGACCCACCGTTGGGTCTATCAGTTGGTTCCAACCGGTCTGCGATGGGCACAGCTGGTCTTACGTCAGAAACCATTGGGCGAAATGCAATGGAAGGGCGGAAAGCTGAGCCACGAAATAAACTATCTTTTTTGGAGTTCGTGACCTCACACGTGAACAGAATAATGAGCAAGAATATTATTTTACCCTAGAGAAAAAAGAAACATGAAATTTTTATAACGAGTTTTTTTTACTTAATACGAACCTTCGCTGACATTTTCTTAACACCAAAACAAACTGTTAAAAAATATGTGCAGTTATCGCGTTATTTCTGAGTACATAAATTATTAGGAGAAAGCGACGGGATTCTCTAAGTCAATTTGTCGTGAGTGATTGGTACGAGTGGCTAAACATGTATTTTAAATGGTCAAGTGGCACGGATATGTGAGTCAGTGGGGAAATTGAAATCCCGTAAAGAAACATGCATGGGCGTTCAGCAGTGAAGCATTTCGTACGTGTTCTACGACCTGTTTTCACCTTTCTAAAAAAATTCGGGTTCATTGCCTTAGATTTCCCCCAAACGCATTAGCGAGCAGAACAATCAGATAGCCGTGAACTTGCAAGTCACGGACATGTGAAAGTTGTGATGCGCGAATTTCACGGATATCATAAATGTGAACATCATTGAATTTTCACGGTATTTTGATTCAGTTTACGATTTTCTCACTAGCTGAAGTTAAATGTTTAATTATCAGAATTAATTTATTATGTTAGAAATTCATAGGTAATTTCAAGGATTCGCTATTGTCAAAGATTCTATTACCGTTAACTATCAATTTTGTTATTGGCAGAGCGACACCTGCTGCAACTGGAGTAAAAATAGAATATTAATGAGCAAACAGTCTTCTCTTTGAGAACTTTGATGCCTTGTGTTCTAATTATTTTGTTCAAATCGTTTTAATTTTTTTAAAAAAAGAATGACAACGAAAATAATTTGCTATCAACTTTTTATTAGAAAAAAATGAGTATTGATCGACATGATTTAAATGAATAGTGACGTTTCTGCTACGTGACAAAAATTATAAATTATGAGGAACAAAATTACCGTTTACATAAATTGAAAACAATGCGCGAATTTCACGGATCTCATCAATGTGAACATCATTGAATTTTCACGGTTTTTTGATACAGTTTACGATTTTCTCACTAGCTGAAGTTAAATGTTTAATTATCAGAATTAATTTATTGTGTTAGAAATTCATAGGTAATTTCAAGGCTTCGGTATTGTCAAAGATTCTATTACCGTTAAACTGTCAATTTTGTTATTGGCAGAGCGACACCTGCTGCAACTGGAGTAAAGAATAGGATATTAATGGGCAAACAGTCTTCTCTTAAGAGAACTTTTATGCCTTGGGTACTAATTACTTTGTTCAAATCGTTTTAATTTTATCTTAAAAAAGAATGACAACGAAAATAATTTGCTATCAACTTTTTATTAGAAAAAATGAGTATTGATCGACATGATTTAGATGAATAGTGACGTTCTGCTACATGACATTAATTATAAATTATGAGGAACAAAATTTCCGTTTACATAAATTGAAATCATTAAGCTAACAATACATTATTTCCCTCCCCATCGATGATATCCACCAGCTCCACGGTAGTCGAACCCTGGGTTAACGTATCCTCCGCCTCCATAATGGTTATTACCACCTCCGTATGATCCCCAAGAATTGTGGTAAAATCCGCCGCCTCCGTATGGACGATTGTAGAATCCTCCTCCACCACCACCTCCTCCTCCTCCTCCACCACCTCCACCTCCACCTCCTCCTCCTCCTCCTCCTCCACCCCCACCTCCTCCACCTCCACCTCCTCCTCCTCCTCCACCTCCTCCTCCTCCGCCTCCACTTCTTTTACTTCTCATCAATGGAGTATCGATTTCAATATCACGGGAAGTGACGTCTGAGGGCTCCGGTTCATGATAATCGGCTGGGAAGTAGTTATCAGCAGCTTTTAACGGAACCGAGATGACTTGTTGACATAGGAAGACTAATAACACTAGACACGCAACACTCGGAATCCCCATCTGGAAATTTCAAGTAAAAAGTATTGAAAAATTTGAAAAATAAATTACATAAAACTACACGAAAACATAATAATAAACAGGATAGTCTATTTCCTACAGTCAACAAAAATTCTCGTAATTCGTGCTCACAACAAAACAACCTGTATAACCTCTAGGAAATTAGAATGAAATGGCACTTGTCGAGAAGTATAATAAAGTAAAATAAAACCATCCCATATAAAGTTTAAATCTCAATTAACTCTAAATTGTGATTAGCACATAGCGGGTTATTCCTTTACCCTTTCCACTGACTTACCTTAAGTGAAGGCATCGATGAGACTGTGTGTTGTGATCACTCGACTGGGCTCGTATTTAAACCCTAACCTGAAGGTCACGGGTTCAATCTTCTGAGGTGTGGGGGAAATACGACTGACCGCGGCCTCTTCAGCATCCGTATCCAGGTGTTTTTTGTGATTCACACCTTATGACGTATACATTCTCGCACATTCATTAACATGAAAATGACAGTGAAATTTGTGAAGAAGCCGCAAACTTGAAAAAAAAATTACTGGGTATTCGGTCGAGTGGTTTTTCCCAGGCTCGTCCTTTTACATAATGTCACCGTTTTATTAATGTCGCGACTCGTTTTGATTTAATAGTGTTGATATACTAGTCGATAAAGATGTGTAAGTAATGGCTTCCCTGAGACAGTCGCGTTTTTAGTGAGAAATAAAAATGTTGGTTAATGAAAGGGAAATGGGGTCACTGAAATGGGTAATTTTAAAAGTCGGTCATTTGGTATGAAATCATTAGTATTGCTAGTCGTAAAGCGCCAGAGTGATGTGTGTGTTGATGAAAGAGTGGAATTCTTGATTTTATAGTTTAAAAGTTCTAACTGTGACTTCAGGAGTGTTCATTCGTCAATAATTCGTTAATATTGCTGGGCTGATTTACTTTTTTAGTTTCGTGACATTCAAAATTACATAAAATGTTTTCGGAGTTTTATTATAAATTATTATATTCATGGTGAAGGGGGGGGGGGGTTGATATCTTCTAATAATAGGGTATGATTCAACTCAATATCCGAAAACCACTCAGGCACAGGATCAATTCAAAAGGGAGAAACCGTAGCGAGATGTTTTATTATTAACCAAGAGAAACCGACATTTTCACTCATGATTGATCGGTGAAGATTTTTGCCTTTCTCCAACACAATGATTCCATCCTCTATCATTAACGTTTTATGTTTCTTTTCTTTTTATTTGTTCTTCAGGATCTTTGACCGTGACAATGAACTTTCACTTTTTACATATTTCTTTCTCACTCAAACAAGTTTTAACTTTTACTTTTTCATTCTATTTTTTAAAAGAAATTACTTTACCACGTACGAACAAATCATTTAAAAAAAAAACCACAAATTTATTTCTAATTCATCAACTCATCTACAAAAGACAAAACAGTTTTGATTGTTTTGCTCATTATATTCATACATCAAAAACTCAATAAGAGTAATAATCATAATAATTCCCTCCTCCGCCTCCTCCACCACCTCCACCCCCACCCCCACCCCCTCCCCCACCCCCTCCTCCTCCTCCACCTCCACCTCCACCTCCACCACCGCCGCCGCTCCTCTGTCTATACGGGTATCTTCCCCAGTGTCTTTGGCCATAGGCGTTCCATCTTGTAGTCGGTGGGGCCTTTGTAGTTACATCTTGGGCGTAGTAATCATCTGTGTGTGTATCGTAACCGTAGTAATGGTCGTAGTAATGTTGATCGTAATATGAACTGTCGTCTTGTGTAGGAGCTTGAGTTGATGTTTGGTATTGCCAATTATTGCCTGTTTGGATATTCTGTCTTCGGTAAGGGTATGATGACACCAGATGCAGAAGCATCAAGAGGAATACAATTGACTGCATCTAAAAACATAGTGAATAAAATGCAGTTATTGTTTTCAAAGACTTTCTGAATTCGGATTGTGACATTTTTGTGGCAAAAGTAGCTAATACGCGCAAAGAAATCACTAAAAAACCAAATCTCGTAGGTCATGTATTATAATTAAGTAAAACAAGTCGTAATGGCTATATCTAGTTGTTGCAAATTTTCAAACAGTAACCTTATTTAAGATTAATCTGAATTAAAATTGCACCAGTGGAGTTGACAGAAGACCACGCGAGTATACACCGCATGCCCGTATTACCTAAGATTTGCCATTACTGACATAGTAACATACCTTCATTCTGAGTTGAGATCAGACTGATGGAGCACTCATGGAAAGAGGTGGATTTGAAGAAGAGGCGCGTCTGAAACTAGGATTTTAAAGATCCCTCCTTCTTTCTTATAGGTTTGGAGGGTGACCATTAACGGTACTTTTACCTCAGGTGATAAGAAAAGGTTCATCTAAGGTTAAGGTGAAGGTTGGTCTCAAATTTCTGTTGCTCATCAAACGAAGATCTCTTTTTTTAGCTTTTATCTTGTTGTTTAATTGAAGGCGGCTGCTTAAAGATGGGAAAGTATTTTCGGTTGATTCATTCCAATTGGTTTTTTTGTGTAAATAAACATGTCATTCATTGGATTTAGTTGGTTGAAAATGTGAAATCATTTTTCCCACGATAATTTCCAAGTGCCAATCATCTGACCATCAAGCTGATAGCATCTGAGGTACTCATTAAGTTACTAGGAATAAGGGACTTGGCTCGTGAACCCTATCATCGTGATCCTAATCCAATTATAATCATAAATCAAGCTGGGTATGTGTTTAATGTAATGTTTAATGTTATATATAAACCATTGGAAATTTTTATTAATTTGTATTAAGGTATTATAAATTGTGTATGTAGAGTTAGGGTGTGTTTGCTGTGCAGGGAAAGCTCCATTTTGGAGTAACCAATTGGATTTTCGTGTAGGAATTCATAATTTGTTAGTGATATTAAAAAAATTGACCATCAAGTCACCATTTTTAATATCAACGATTACTGTTACAGATGGAATTAAAAATAAACTTAGAATTCTCTCACTATCTCTTACAATTATAAAGTTATAGCAAGAATTATAAGCTAAGAAGCTGTTTTTTCTCTAAAAAGAATTTGGGTTTTGAAATTTAAGGAAAAGTGAGTTGTCAGTTTTCTGTTTTTTTTTTTTTTTTTATTCATCTCCAAAAATATTTTTTTCTTCTAAAACAAGACATTTCGTAACCTATGTGAATTTTGATTTCCACGAAGTCGTGTCACTCTATTTTCAAGGTCTGCTTTTCCATAATGTTTGGCCTTGACATAATTTTTAACACATTCTGATTCATTTTATGTATCACTCAATATCAAAATGTGACTTATTTGTTTTAAATAGGTTGCATTAATCAGATACAAGAACTATAGAATAGCAGTAATAATTTTTATTAACATTTTTAAACTCATAATTTGCTTACAATTTGTGCATGAATGAGAACATCCATTATATAATTTTACATAACGCCGTTTTATTAAACAAATTTTATCTAAACTTTTCACTTTCATCTTCTTCCACCACCACCACCTCCACCCCCGCCACCACCCCCTCCACCACCCCCTCCTCCACCACCGCCTCCACCACCGCCACCACCACCGCCACCAGATGAGTAACTGCCGCCAGAATATTTTTGTCCTCCTCCATATGATTTTCCGCCTCCATACGATGAATAACCACCGCCAAAAACGAATCCGCCGCCGCCGTATTTGTATCCTCCACCTCCGCAGCAATACCCGCCGCCTCCGTGTTTCCCTCTTTTAGCACGTTGTAATATTTTACTCCATGATGATTCCTCGGAGTTTGCACTTACTTGTGTCAAATAAATTAGTGACACCAATAGAAAACCCACAAAAAGCTAATAGGAAGTAAATTAACATTAGAAGTTTGAAATAGTTATAGTTGGTGTTCTTACCAGTGACACTTTCATGTTGGCTCTTTGAGGAGATAATTTTTACTAATTGCATTGTAGTTTTCAATTTATATACATGTGACTTTTTTTTTTTTTTTGCAAGTTTCTTGCCAAAGGGTTTAAATCCGGGAATGTTTGTCTTTTTTTTTAAATTTTAAATGTTAGAAGGTGAAACTTAATTTTTTTGCATTATTTGGGAGTTCCACATTTTTAATGTCAGTGCTTATGAATAATGATTGACATTAATTATTTACGCACTCCATACGTAACATTTAAAAGTTGCCATTTGACTTAAGCTTTAAATATGCTTAATTAAAAACACCTATAGCCTCTGCAATGTTAAGCTTCTATTGGAATTATTATGTTGTTTAAAATTTTCAAAAGTTGATCTAGGGCAAAAAAAACGAGTAAAATTTATTGTCTTATTGGCAACATTTTGTAGGAGAAAAAGCTTAATCTTAATAAGATAGTACACTTTTGAAATTTGAGTTTATAGATGGAAAAGAATGTATAGAATGATTAATGTAGATGACGTGTAGATTCCAAATCTCTGACAGTTATGCAGTAAATTTATAAAATACATTGTCGTAAGAAACCAAGCGACTTTCGGCGTGAAAATCAAAAAGTTACTGCAGCGTCCACAAGTTGGGACGGGAACAATATATATATAAACCGCTGGAGTAATAATAGGTTAACCAAACTTGTTCTTGCAAAATGTAAAATTTAATTATAAGCTGCAGTTCAGTGTAGTTTTTACATTCAACTAATTAACTGTTGTGTAGTTAAAGTACTGTTGCATAGTATTACGTTATTATTAATTCACCAGTCAGAATTTGACAACAATAAACAATTCTTTTAATCAACATATAAAAATGTTTTGTAACAATACTTTAGCGGTATTTTGAATACAACAAAAAGTTAGCATTTGTACAACAGAAATTGAATAACACAATGAGATTATAACAATTTTAATTACAACAATGTTATTTCATTTTCTGCCTCCGCCGCCACCGCCGCCGCCACCACCACCACCACCCCCTCCGCCTCCTCCTCCTCCACCACTGGAATATCCGCCACCGTACTTGTAACCTCCGCCGCAACAATAACCGCCTCCATATCTTCCTCTCTTTGCACGTTGCAGTATTTTACTCACAAAAGGAGCTGGTGCAGCTGCATGCGTCAAGCAAATTGATGCAACTAACAACAAACCCACCAAAAGCTGAAACAAATACAATAATTGCAATATTGACAATAATGTTCTTCTATGTGATGGTCACTTACCAATGACAATTTCATGTTTCCACTTTGGCGAGGTAAAAATTGCACTAAATTATTATTCACAACTCCAGTTTATATAAACAACTGTTTTTTTTTTGTTTTTTTTTTTAAACACAGAAAATTGTTGCCAAAGGGTTTAAATCCGGGTATTTTTCTCCATTCTTAAATGTTAAAGGTTGTTGATTGTTTTTAATATTTTTTGCGCATTTTGGGGAAGTTCCACTTTGCCAACTATGCGCTTTAATATTTTTTTGTATGTACTTTCCATGTGCGTCACATTTGATGCTCTTGACTCGCCTTCAAGGATTTTCTTGCTTTCAAGGTTAAGTGATCATGCAGAAATTCAGCAGGTGTTAACCCTTGGAATACGGGGAATAGTGATCAATAACTGTCAATTTGTGATTCACACAATTGATGAGAATGTGAGATTAGATATCTCATTAGATATGATTAAATATGTCATGGAAAAAGAGTTAAATTTAACATCCTACTACATACTTGACAGGGCCTGCCTCTGGTACAACAAATTGTACAATCGTTCATCCAACAATATACTAAATCATATTAATCATTAATTATTTTGCAAATGTTTTCTGTCCTTGTTTAAATTAAAATTTGCCAACTTATCTAAATACAACTGTTCCACCCACATCCTTTTGTGAGATTAGATTTAATAATAATCATAAAAAAGCAGCACACTTTAAGTTGAGTCAAGTAAACAGGTCCAGCTATGCAAAGTCAAGTAAGATAGCAAATAAAATGCGACAAACAATTTACTTGGTTCTTCCTTACGCAAACAATTAAATTTGTTTCCTGTGTGCTGAGACATCAGCTACCAGAGGTGCGGGTTTGGCTAATGTGTTGATTATTTAATTCTTAAAATTGAAAAAAATGGATGTTGCTAATCGTTAATGTGTACTGACATAGTACGTCGTATTATAACGCACAACTAACTCTGGTTTTATTAGGGTTAAAATTTAAAATGATTATGGCAGGTGCATTCAAACATTAAATTAAATTATAGCTTAGATGGATTTTACAAACTTTGACGTCATTATTTGTGATGTGCTGTAGAAATAATTCTACACGTGTGACGTCACAAGGTGTAAAATTCACCTGAGACGCGTTGAGTTTAGAATTTGAATTATGCTACTGTTATATTTAAAAAATTACATTCTTTTTTATTGACTGGTATTCAATTCAACTTGCACTTTTGTTTATATTAAGGGTGCGCTACCAGCTGAATATTCGCTTTTCAGACTACCGTTAGGGTATCGGCATCCGCAGCGTTGTAATATTTTACTCCATGCGGAGTCATCAGCAGCTGCATGCATCAAGCATATTGATACAACTTACAGCAAACCCACCATAAGCTAAAACAAAATACAATAATTGCAATTACTGTTCTTATAAGGATGGTAACTTATAGCAATAGCACTTTCATGTTTATACTTTGGCGAGATCAGGTTTTATGAAACTGCAATATTCCACAACTACAAGTACACTTACAACTTAAAAAGTCACTTTCTTTTATAGCCACAGAAGACAGAAAGTTGTTACCTTGCAATTTTTAAATGCGGACATTTCTCTCTTTTCTTAAATGTTAAAGGTTATTGCACTTTCAACTATGAACTTGAATATTTTTATTTGTAATTTTCCATGCGCATCACATTTGATGCTCTTGACTGGCCTTCAAGGATTTTATTACTTTCAAGGTAAAATTATCATGGAAAAACTTAGCAATTTTCAACCTGGAATATGTGGAATGGTGATCAATAACTGTCAATTTGTGTTTCACACAGTTGAAGAGAATGTGAGATTACATATGATTAGATATGTCGTGGAAAAAGATTTAAATTTAACATACTTCTACATGTTTTAGCTTTGACTTGGCTTCCTCAGGTACAACAAATTGTAAAATCGCTCATCCAACAATATACTAACAGCTAACAGTAAGACACATTAACCATTAATTATTTCCCAACTCTTTGAATATTTTTTGTGTCCTTATTTAAATTAAAAGCTATATACAACTGTGTACAACGCTCTGGGTTTATCAGGATTAAAGCATTAAAAATGATTAAAAAAATTACATTCTTTTATTGACCGGTTGTACATTCAATTCACTATCCGCTTCCGCTGGAGAAGTCACATGCTGTCTTTGCACGTTGTAGTATTTTACTCCACGCGGAGTCATCAGCAGCTACATGAATTGTGCATCTTGATGCAACCCAACAACAAACCCAGCAAAAGCTAAAACAAAATACAATAATTGCAATAACGACAATGGTAACTTACCAATGACCCATATAAATTTCATGTTTGCACTATGGCGAGATCAAATTTCCCGAAACGGCAATATTCCACAACTACAGTTAAAAACACTATCACTTTGTTTTGTAACCACAGAAGACAGAAGGTTGTTACCACAGGGTTAAATCCGGGCTTTTCTCTTTTTTCTTACATGTAATTTCCCATGCGCGTCAGATTTGATGCTCTTGACTCGCCATCAAGGAGATTTTCTTGCTTTCAACGTAATGTGAAATTCAGACGGTAACCCATGGGTAACATGGAATATTGATCAGTAAATTTGTGGTAAAATTGTAGGATTAGATTTCATAACAAGTATGCGAGTTTTGTGAAAAGGGAGTATTTAATATCGGGTGATATCGCAACGACTAGCTGTGGTTTAATTAGGGTTAACGCTTTGAAAATGATTACATACGTACATTTAAAAATAATTGCATTTTTTTATTGACTGATTGCAAATTTGTACATTCAATTCAAGTTGTACATTTAGTTTACTTAATACTGAACAAAACTGTTTAAAAAATAAGTTTTTGGTAATCGAGTAAATGTATACAACAATTTAGTGAGGAAAATGAAAGATATTCGTGTATTTCTTTCGCGTATAAAAAAAATTGGAGGACAAAACTTAGTAATAACAAATAAAAATATGGAGAATTAGTTCCTAACATTTCACACTCATTTTCCGCCTCCACCTCCTCCTCCTCCACCACCACCACCTCCGCCGCCGCCGCCTCCTCCTCCTCCGCCGCCTCCTCCTCCGCCTCCACCTCCACGGCGCTTACGTCCACCACCTGAAGTGATAATTTTATTAAGTAAATATAAAATAAACTTGCGCATTTTTTAAAGACTTACCTCCTCCACCTCCGCCTCCCCATCCACCGCCGCCGCCGCCTCCACCACCGCCTAAGATTTCACGACCCTTGCGTCCTATAGAAAAACAAGTGAGAAAAATATGAAATAAATTTTTTGATAAAATTACAAATGTAACAAAATGTAAAAACAAATTTATTTTACCTAATCCTACACCTCCGCCGATCCATCCGCCTAAAACTTCACGTCTTTTACGTCCACCTCCTTTTTGTAAATGAAATAAATATTATAACACTTCATAAAAGATTTTTAATGAAAAAAGTTACTACCTCCGCCACCTCCTCCGCCCCATCCACCGCCACCGCCGCCTCCTCCGCCGCCTAAAAGTTCACGCTTCTTACGTCCACCTCCTTTTTACAAGTGAAATAAATATTACAACACTTTATAAAATATTTCTAATTTCTAATGAAATAAAATTAATACCTCCGCCACCTCCACCTCCCCAACCTCCGCCGCCGCCTCCTCCCCCACCGCCTTCACGTCTGCTTCTTAAAAGCATGTCCTGTACCGGGTCATCATAAACATCTTCGGCTAATACAGCCAAAACAAGCATAAATGCTAAACACGATACGATGAAGACCTTAAATAATAAGACAAATTATTTTAACTTACAATTTTTAAAATAAATGGTGAAGTCTTTTTAAAAGTTTTGTTAATATAACAAAAGCAACTGACCGTCCTTGTCTTCATCTTGGTTGTGCGTTCGTTGGGGTTTGGTTTGAGACTGAAGATGCGCCTCATGTTTGGCCCATTTTATACCCAACCAGGGTGAAGGTTACTTTTAACCCAATGACATTCCAGGAATTTTGCTCATTCGTCTTTTCCCCTTTTAAAATGCGCTATCAGGATGGTTCCAGGCAGTTGACCTCGGTTTTACCCAGATATTTATTGACCACATGTTTTTTTATCACCTTCCATTTTCACCTTACTGAACATCACGTCATACAAAAATATACGAAAATGGACAATAAGTTTCCTATTCTACATCCTTTTTTACACTATTAATCACAAATTACAGAAAACATGACTTTTATATCGGGTCAGTTTTAAGAATCAAATTTTAGTAATTTAAGCTTTAGTCCATTTTGGAGCTGAATGAAACGGGACGTTTATGAATAAAAAAAGATGTTTTGTTTTTTTTTTCACAAGTGGATGCCAGAGCCAAAAACCTCGTTTGTAAATTCTCTTGTGACCATGAAAGCGAATGTTGACATGCAAGTTTTTGGCTGACAGGGATAAAAGATGGGATTAATTAATAATTGCTTTTTTGAATACAATCATTTTGCTCTTGGTATAAATAAACCAATTTTTATTTTCTCGTTAGTTGTGCGGATTTCTACACCACTTGATAATTAAATTACTTAACTTTGCCACAAAAAAATCGATCGTGTTTGAGTTTACAAATCGTTTATTTTTCTCGATTGAATAATATTTAAATAATTAATTCCTTATTAGGAAAGCGTTTTAAGGAAGAGTGATTTTATATGCGTCAGGGTCGTTTTGACTATATACCTATACGGAGTTCATTTTTCATTTCTCTGCATTTCACTGGATATATATGTCTTAAAATAATATTTGTAAGATAAAGATTTTTTTTCTGTGTTTGTTTTTGAAAGTCAGAACAGCTAAAACTAGAAAACTAGAAAATCCTTGAAGATTCTCTTAACGATTTGGAGATAAATGAAGGGAGAGTATTTGGAGATAAGCTAAGGGAGTTTGGGATTAAAAGGATCTTCAAGGAAGATAAGATTGTGAGTGTGCTCAAAAGACTTTTGCGATAGTTAAAGAATTGAGCTAAAGAATTCGATTGGTTGAAAAGTTTAGAGTGACAGATCTGAAGCTTCAATGGATTCCAGATGTGGATTTTAAATTTCGGGCAAAATGAGTAAGGGGTCTTTTCAATATTGGCAATAAGACTTAGTTTACATTGCAGCAAAAAAATCAATTGGAAATTACTACAATTGTAGTGTAACATGACTTATTTATCGAGTCAGTTTGAAGAATCAAATTTTATTAATTCAAGTTTTAGTCAATTTCGGAGCTGAATGAAACGGGGTTTTTATGAATAAAATACTGTTTTGTTTTTTTTTTTTCACAACAAATGGATGCCAGGGCCAAAAAACTCATGTGTAAATTCTCTTGTGACCATGAAAGCGAATGTTGACACGCAAGTTTTTGGATGTCAGGGATAAAAGATGGGATTAATTAATAATTGCTTCTTTGAATACAATCATTTTGTTCTTGATTAAGCAATTTTTTTTTCTCGTTAGTTGTGAGGATTCCACACCACTTGATAATTAACTTACTTAAATTTGCCACAAAAAAGTCGATCGTGTTTATAATATTTTTAAGATTTTTTTTCCTCTGTTCGTTTGCAAGGCAGAACAGCTTGTGAAAACTAGGAAATCCTTGAAGAATCTTTCAACGATTTGGAGATATGTGGAGGGAGTTTGTTTTTTTGAAGAAAAGCAGAGGGGTAAAGATTAAAAAATCTTCAGGGTAAATAAGATTGTGAGTGTGCTCACACAAAAGACTTTTCGATTGGTTGATAAATTTAGAGTGACAGATCTTAAGCTTCAGTGGATTTCAGAAAAGAATTTTAAATTTCGGGCAAAATGAGTAAGGGCTCTCTTCAGTATTGACAATTGCTTTCATTGCAACCAAAAAAATCGAATTATTTTTGTTGGAAATTACTACAATTATAGTGAACATTAAGAAATAAATCAAGACTCAACAACTGTTTAACAATTTAAAAAACACTCAGTTTTATTTACAACATTTCTAATTGTGACATTTTCTTTCACTAAAACATGAAACTTGAAACTATAGTTTCTACAACAATTCATTTACCACCACCGCCGCCGCCGCCGCCTCCCCATCCTCCTCCTCCACCGCCGCCGCCTTGTGGAAGATCCCTCCTTTTCTTTCCTCCACCACCACCGCCGCCACCGCCCCATCCTCCTCCTCCACCGCCGCCTCCTTGTGGAAGATCTCTCCTTTTCTTTCCTCCTCCACCGCCGCCTCCGCCACCCCATCCTCCGCCGCCGCCTCCACCTCCTTGCGGAAGATCTCGCTTCTTCTTACCCCCTCCGCCGCCTCCTCCGCCTCCCCATCCTCCGCCGCCGCCTCCACCTCCTTGTGGCAGGTCTCTCTTCTTCTTTCCTCCTCCACCGCCGCCGCCGCCTCCCCATCCTCCGCCGCCGCCTCCACCTCCTTGTGGTAGATCTCGCTTCTTCTTACCCCCACCGCCGCCTCCTCCGCCTCCCCCTCCTCCGCCGCCGCCTCCACCACCGCCTAACAATGCTCTTTTGTTTCTTTCAGCTTCATCTTCCTGGATGGTTTCTTCATCTTTATGCACATTATGCTCATCGTTGCCACCAACTGGTACTGCAGGTGCAGGTGCATTCGTAATTTCAACCGGTTTTTCCTCAGCGAAAGTTGGCAACGCCACGGTTAAGGCCAAGACAATCACCCCGAAGACCTGGAGGAAAAACAAAGGTAAGTGACATTGAAAAACGTTCCCTAGAACAGCTAATGATTTATTGCTGATTAAGACGGGTTACATAAAAAGCAGTTAGATGTAACGGTGCGATGAATATATTTATGTAACATAATTCAAGCCCATCATAAATCTGAGATATTAAAGCAGATATTAAACTTGCATTTTGGTAACAATCTGCTCTCAGAGTGCATTTAAGTGTTCATATTTTGTGCAACTTAACATAGGAGTAAAACTATTTCTTAAATTGAAGTATAAAGAGGTATTGCATGGGGGGCATAACAAACAATGGTACTATTATAAAGGAGAATTGAAATAAATGAAAAAAAACATACCAATAGTGTCTTCATGGTTGATCGAATATGTGTTAACAGTTGTCAGCTGTAAGTGCAGACAGTTTCTCTTAGATGCTTAGACAATTTTTATCTGTAGGGTCCACCAAAACTGATGGTTTATATACAGTTTTCGGATACAGGTTTGTTGATCCCTCAGGCCTCTTTCCACTAATCTCTGTGTGTTTCCCCTCGTCTAATTTTCCTTATAAGAAAAAATTTAAAAAAAAAAAAGAAGAAGAAGAAAAGAAATGTAGTTTTATTGCACTGACCCTTAGTGACCGCTTAGAACTAAAAATTACCTGTCAAAATGATTTTATAATGTGGTCCCAACAGGTTTGGAGAGGATATCTGTAACTTTTTAAAAATTGAGGAATTATTACCTCATTAAATTATTTTTTCTAACACTTGTGTTATTAATTTTTTAAGATTTTTCTTTAATTTAATTTGTTGTAAGCATTTTTTAGTATTTAGCGTGTATTCAATTTTATTTGGGAAATCCATTGAATTGGTGTCATTTAGGTTAATGGTTTACTTCCTCCATTTCTTGAACATTTGTTTTGCATTTAGAAAATTGCCCTTTTTGGGAATCTTATCTTGTAACTGATTGCCCTGCTTTGTCTCTGGGTTTTCCCCTGGTCCTGGGTGTTTCTACTTTTCCTCCTTTTTGACCTCGGTTTGGGGGTTTTAATGATTGCTGGATTGATTTGTGTTGAAATGTAAGAATTAGGGGGAATTTCATTAGAAAACCAGTTTTGCTTATAAACAATATTTTTCTCAGAAGTTGAGTTTTTCTAAAAATTTTATGATGAAAGGTGTTTGTTAATGCTTTTATGGGCGTTAATTAGAATATTATATCTAATGCGCATATAAAACTAGCAAATAGTGGGTTTGCAGACGATGAGATTGGGATTATGCGTGGAGGTTTTTAGATGTATTTATTTGCTAAATTAATGAGAAAGCTTTTTAATTAGTAACAACTATAAGCTCTGAGAAGAAATTTTTGTGGAGAAGTTTATTTAACTAGAAAAATTATAATCACTGCTACTTTTATAAAAATAGATGGGTTTAAATTTTGTTACGTGCTAACCACTGCTCAGCAAGTTATTTTCTCATAATTTCTTTTATATTAATTGCAATAATAATCCCCTTCCACATAAAATTTAGTTAATAAACTTAAGAAAATTTTTTTTTAAATTTTAACCTTAAGTTTGCAAAACTGAGCATATCAGTTAGAATTTACTAATTTAAGAAATCTGGTTTCCAGCATTACAAAATTTTAAATTTAAAGTTTTTAATTCGTTTGTATGAAATACTGAAGTAATAGGAGTTAGCACTAAGTCCCGTATAACTAAAATTGTTATCAAGTTGAAAGTGTCTTCTAACAAAAGTAACTGCTTTTCTCTGGTACATTTTAATACTACTAAAGTGACAAATGTCAATTATCCCCCATCTTAATTAAAAAATTGGACCATTTTCTATGCCTATCGTTAATGATAGTTTTTAGAGTAATAGGTTTTTCACGCATACAGGCACAACTCCGCGGCGCCACCTATTATTGATTACAAGAATCGAAATTAGCATCATTAACAAGTTTTGACTCTGACGCTTTTTATTTTTTATTTCATACTGTGAGACAAAATAATACACTACAACTAAATCTTTCTAACCACTCATCTGTAAACTTATAAATATCAATCTTCTTAGTGTAGTAAGCCCATCCCAATCATAATAACAGGCCTAGACTAGCAAACATGTTTTGCATTTTAATCAGCTTAACTTCCAGATGAACTTCCAGGAAATTTTAAAATTTTTTAGAATTCTGTTAACCTAACCAGGTATCCCCCGAAAATAAAAATGTAACCGTAAAAAAAAAAATTTAAAAAAAAGTCGGGTGTCATGTTTAAACTTCCTGGTTATTGTTAACCTTTCAAACTCTTGACAATATAACAATTTTTCACCCCTAATAAAACTAACAAGAAGTAACATTTACACGCAAGTTTAATCACTAAAAACAAAATACACAAACACAAATACAAAATCTTTTCATGCAAAACAAAACAATATTTATTAAAATTATGAAAATCTTGACATAAAAGTAACATCAATCAAATCTTAAAACAGTTCAATCATTTCCATAAAGCCAAATTTATTTTCTTCCGCCACCACCACCACCACCTCCCCCTCTCAATCCACCTCCACCTCCGCCGCCACCCCCATTTCCCCCGCCACCTCCACCACCTCCACCACCACTTTCAACGTCAGTTGGTACATCGTAACCCCATTTGTTGAAACCTCCTTTATCGAAACCCCCTTTGTTGAACCCACCGTAAGGTGGCGCTGCATGAGGTCCTTGAAAATTAGGCCTCCCTCCAATTAAAAATCCGTCGCTGTCGTAATCTTCATCCCTCGGTCCACTTTTAGGTCCGTAATTTCCGTTTGGTGGTCCATACTGACCTTTGCCGAAAACAGGTGCTCCTCTGCGCAAGCGTAGGAGTTTAGTCTTCGAATGCAGGTGTTCACTTATGAGATTTTCGCTCGGAATTGCAATGACATCTCCATTGACCAATTGCCCGTTACTCGTTTTCAAGGTGGTAAAGAGAACACCGAGTAAACATAGGTGAAGTACCTAAAAAAAAAAAAATAATTTTCGCATTTTTGAACTTTTTCATTATTGAAATTAACTTAGCAATGTTGGAATTTTGTTTTGCTGTGTTGAAAGCTTTTTTTTTTTGCATTGTTGATACAAAATTTTCACTTTTGAGTAGAACGCACCTGCATGTTCATGTTGACGTGTTGGGGCTTGTGGTGTGTGTGTGAAAGTGAATTACGAGTTTTTATACAATTTTCAAGATGGAGGTGATTCAGAACTGGACGGTTTACCCTGAAAATCAAATGGGAGGCCTCGCCAACGTGATGAACCTCTTAATTTTCGGTAGAATTTAATTTTTTTTTCGCTTAAATTTTATTATTCAAAGTCATGAAGTTGAACTCCGCTTGCACGTCCTTGGGATTGTTGAGGTTCACTGGAAAGTGTTTTTCGCACGGGGGAAATTACGCAATTATCTTCTTTGGAAAAAGAGACACGGAAATTCATGCTAAATAGATAATAATAAAAAACTAGTTTGGCGGATTTGAGTTTTTAAAGTGAAATTTTTATTTTCACGAATTTGAATTTATGAATGCGTTTTAAAAAAAAGTAAATAGAAATTTCTATGCAGAAAAATTTTATTACTGACAAAGGTGAGAAAAAAAAAACTGTATATACAGTTTATGCAAGTTTTGATCTATTAACAAAAAAAAACTTTTTACTACTTACAAAACAATTTATAATCCTACGATTTTGGTAATAGTTTACTTCAACATAATTCAATGGTTTTAATTTTTTACCGCCTTTTCAATAACCGTAGCCGCCATTGCCGTAAATTTCTTCTAAATCCCGTTTTCCGTATCCTTTTCCGTATCCTCCACCGCCTTTTCCGTATCCTCCACCGCCTTTTCCATAGCCTCCACCGCCTTTTCCATAGCCTCCACCGCCTTTTCCATAGCCTCCGTATCCTCCACCGCCTTTTCCATAGCCGCCACCAGCTTCTCTCTTGACGAATTCATTTTCTACTTCTTCTGTATCCCGTTTTCCATAGCCTTTTTTATAACCGCCACCGCCTTTGCCTTTTCCTTTATAATATCCACCACCTTTACCAGCCTTCACATCTTCTGTATCCCGTTTTCCATAGCCTTTTTTATAACCGCCTCCGCCTTTTCCTTTATAATATCCACCACCTTTACCAGCCTTCACGTCTCTCTTGTCTTTTGTTTCAACTGCAGATCCCGCTTCTGGCTCTTCTTTATCACCTACTTCAGCATTTGCATCTGCCTCTCGTTTTTGTACTTCTGTGTCATAAACTTTTCCGTATTTAGAACATCTTTTTTGCACACGTCCGTCTATAGTTTCTTCTGTACAATCTTCACCAGCTCCTACAAATGCAACAGCAATAAATGCAAATGCGACGAAAACCTACAAAAAAGTAAATAAATTGCAACATTAAAATTCCAAATGGTATAAGAAAAATACGTACAGCGGTTATCTTCATTGACATAGATTAATCAAAAGTGAAGGATTAAATAGCTGAAAACATTTTGGGACCCTTATATATATATATCACGGTACAATTTTACCTTGAATATTATTGCACCATGACGAGCCCTGACGACCGCCCATCTCGCATTATTTCAAGGTCTAGATTTTTTTTTGTGGCATTTTCTTCTCCATTAATCTCTTGCAAATTTGTGGGCCTGGAACTGGTTGAGTGCAGTTTAAAGTAGACTTTTGCATCAAAAAATCGTATAAAAAGTATTAATATTGCGAGTCATCTTCTCTTTTTTTTAAAAAAGAAATTAAATTGAAATTATGAAACCAAGCTTAAGGGAAAGAAAGCGAGTTTTTAATTTGTCATTTCAATTCTGGACTCGATCTCTTTGATGGGTTTGTGGAAATCACATGGTTCTTGGAATATTCACTGGTAAAAAGTTTTGAAAGGTTTAATTGGTGGGGAAATTATTGTATAAGAAATGATGCTGTTTTTGCAGTAGTTGTCCCTAGGTGTCTCTAATAACCAGTTAGTCTTAGTCAATAATTAGTAACGGATGATTCACTTTAAAGATGGGGTCTCACTAAATATATAAAATATTGGGGATGAAAGTTGGTAAAAAGTCTCCCTTTTATTTCATTGCACCTACATTTTTACAATTTAATTCTAAAGTTACGTGGTTAAATTTCGGGTTTTAGCAATTCCCAAATTTAAGCATGACCTACGACGGTATGAGACGCGATAGTAGCCCCAACGAAGAATGTTGTTATATCGTATAACGCTTCACACTCAGATTTGGAAATTGCTAAAACCCGAAATTTAGCCACGTAACTTTGGGATTAAATTGTAAAATATGGAAGCCCTCACTGTAGGTGCAATGTAAGAAAAGGTAAAACTTTTTACTTTTTCTTTCATCCTCAATATTTATATTTTTAGTGAAGTCTCCCGCCTTTAAAAATATTAGAATGGGTTGGTAGCAAGTGATCACGACGTTTGTTTTTTTTAGTGAAAAGTAAGAATAGTGATTATAACTTGTGGCAACCAAAACGTACAAGTTAGAAATTTTAGTTAACAATGTTCTAGTGTATATTTGTCGCAAGTGCAGTTTAGGTTTCTTGGTTTGGTTTAGCCACTTTACTATTTCTATTGACAAAGCAGTTGACTGAGTAATGCATTTTAACTCAATAGTCTAAAATGAATATCTTCTTTATTTCTAGTATGTATTAAATTTGAAATTATTATAAATTCAATAAAAGATTTCAATTTTTCAATAAACGAAGATTTATTTTATATTATTTGTACTTCTTAACAGCTTAGAACATCCATTACGTAAGAAAAACAGTAATACAACATTATACGTAACACATTTTAACACTATACGTAACACTTGTCTAATTATATAAACTTGAAATAAATAAAATTACATAAAAATTTTAAAATGTCAATAGGGACATTAAACAAATTTCTCATCAACCATGTCTTCTTCTGCCTCCGCCGCCACCACCGCCACCACCACCGCCGCCGCCGCCGCCGCCACCACCACCTCCTCCTCCTCCTCCTCCTCCTCCACCACCCCCTCCTCCTCCTCCTCCTCCTCCTCCACCTCCACCGCCCCCTCTTCGAACTCTCTTAACTGGTACAATGTCAGCAATTATCGTTTTGACAGTAGTTGTCGTTTCAATATCAGCAAAAGTCTCAGTTACTTCTGATTTTTCACTCGTTGCTTCTGTAGGAGCACAAGTTACATCTGTCCATAATGTCACTAATAACAGGGCAGCAACAAATATCTGTATAGTGAAAGAAAACAATCAATTTTCTGTTTCTTTTTCATAAAAAATGTATAATTTTTTAAGACTTACCAATTTGAGCTGCATTTTGCTTTGGATGATAATATCGCAAAGCAGTATACTTTTAGCAAGTTAGCGGTTGTTTATGAGATTTGACCGCAATAGTTGCCTCTATTTATTCTAAAGTGTTGGGTCAGTGAATTCATAATTCTGGAAAAAAATTCAGGTATGAAGAGAGGATTGGTGGAAAAGCCATGACGTGACTTGTTAAAAAAAATGATGATATGTGAAAAAATTAAGTTGTGACGCACGAATGAGAACTCTTTACCTTCAGTTCTAGTTCAAACGGGAAAACCCCACGCAATGTCTACGTAGAATTTTGGGATTAAAAAAAACTACAGTGGATTTTCCGTAGGGAATTTGAATAGGTCAAATAGTTTTTTGTATGGCATTAGAAATCTAAATTTTATTTAATAAAATAGCCATTTGCAGATGGGCTTACCTTTACCCTAGATATAAGTAAGTGTAAATGTTTTTGTAAGCTCTTATTTAATGATACAATCATTGAATTTCTGATTTTACACTTTGTTTTATGTAAACATTGGTTTTTGCATTCATGTGACAATATTTACACCTGCACATTTTATATTCTGCTATAAATCTCACACGTATCAAATCGTGTGGTATAAAAAATGTTACCCACCTGAACTATTTATTTTTTCTCTTTCAGTTCTAAGCAATTTAAGCTTCTACTGTTTAACCTGAACAGATGGCTCCATCTGTTGGTAAGTGAACGAATCTTCAAACCAATAGTTGTTGTGTTTAATAATATTTTTGTATGTTTAGTCTTGCAGATTATTTTCATTGGTCGTTATGAACGTGATATTTTTAAAAAATTATTGCTAGGAAAGACGGTTAATGTAAGAAACGTTAAAATATCGTCAACGCTAAACGAACAGTTTTCTCATTGAAATTCATTTCACAGATTTAACATCTTATGAATTAAAGAAGAGACTGTCAAGAAGAAATGTCATTCCACACCCTAATATAAATCTGACTCGTTTTCATTCTCAATACATTAAACCAGGTTCAAAGTGTATTGACCACCAGATTTACCCACAATGCTCTAGTGTATACCTTTGTGTATTGTATTGTGCACTATAGTTTCAGCTTCCTGCTAAAAAGGAAGAACAGCTGTAAGTTTTATTATTTTCTGTTTATAAAATATGAAATATTTTATCTCCTTTTCCTTTTTTAAGTTCAACAGAGTTTGAAAAAATTTGGGATCTCATTTGGACTCTAAACTTAACACACTCAGCCACTGGCAGGTTGAAATGAAGGTAAGTTAACATTGAATTGCATTGTAATGTTATATAAACAATTTTTATCTTCAATTCTGTAGGGAGTTTTCTATTCTGTACTGATTTTGTTATACTTGTCCAGCATTGATTGTTCTGTTGATAAAAATGAACGTTTAAGAAGAGCTAATGGAGCACCGGGAGCCCCAGCAGGACGACCAGGAGCTCCAGGGGCACCTGGAGGTCAATCAATCCCCAATTTTAGAAATAAAGTGACAACTCGTGTTCCTGTAATTATAGGTGGGGGAGTAGGTGGTGTCGGGGGTAATGGAGGTGGGTCTGGCGGTAGTGGGGGTTCTGGTGGTGGGGGGTCAGGAGGTAGAGGGGGTTCTGGAGGAGGTGGTGGTGGCGGAGGAGGAGGAGGGGGAGGTCGAGGTGGAAGGGGTGGAGATGGTGGGGGTAGGGGTGGTGGAAGGGGTGGAGATGGTGGTGGATATTACCGAAGAAATGGTCAAAACGGAAGACGCGGTTATGGAGGTCGAGGAGGAGCAGCTTTTGGTGGAAGAGGTGGATACGGTGGTGGCAGAAGATTTTATAATTCTGTCCATTCTCGACACCACGGATTTCGTAGCTACAGACGCTATGTATGTGTTAATATTAAAATAATATATGAGATGTTATTAAATTTTTTTCATTTGTTTGCAGTGATTGCAAATTACGAAGGTTGCAGTTTTGAAAAAATTTGAAGACTCTGCTTTAAATCGTTTTGAATATTTTGTCTTGCAAGTTGTTCCTTGGATATCAAGTTGGAAATAGTAAATTTTTAAGTTTTTCGGAGATTGTAGTTAATCATTTAGCATTACCGTGGCGCCATCTAAATGCTGATGGAATAACTTAACGCGCGCCAATTTTAAAATTGCCAGAAAATTTTGCGCTAAAAGGGTGAATGTCGAATGGCTTAATATTTTTTTGTTTGTTTAATCAACTACAAGTTACGTAATATTCATTTAATGGAAAATTCTAACTCAGTATTAAGAGATAATACGCTTTTGTCATGGACATCCATTTCAAATTAGATCAGTCTGAAAGTAACAAATACCAGGTCAAAGTAAAGTTATTTGGCGTTGCACACATCAAGTGCATTTTTAACTTAAACTTACAAGTTAGTGCAATTGAGAAACCAGAAAATTAGGGAAGTTAGAGTCACGAAATTATACTCGTTTTTCCAAAATATTTATTCGGGGGAATAAAGTGGCTTAGCTTGAACAATTATTAATCTCGCTACAGTTTGCGCACTTTTATGTTACGTGTCGGGTGGTGTCGTCACTACTCGCTTAGCGCATCTCATACCATTGACCTACGTCTAGTGTAGTTAAATTTCGAAGATTTCCATCCGTTAACCGAGAAAGTAACGAAATTCGTCAGTAAAACCCTTCTTCTGGAAGAAACTACAAAAGCTTTAGAAAGTATTTTGGTATATTACCGATAATAAATTTTAAAGAATTTTCGCTTTCAATATTTCGGAATAAAACCTTGCATGGTAACTGAAATTGGAAATTGTAAAAACAAAATTAATATTTAATATTGTAACCAGGAGAGAATAAGCAAGTACAAAATAAATTTGGGTAATGAGAAAAAAAATCTCCAGAAAATTATATTAATAATGTTTTTCGTTTCTGTCACTATGTGTCGCTACTTTTCTTTATCCTTGAGCTGTGTGAAAACCACTGTTACATCAGCGGCACCATTTTCTTGGCACCTAGCTTGTTAGCCTCGGAACTGAAAAGGATTAGGTTTCTTTGCTTAAAGGTAATGCTAAAACATTTATTTCACAAAAATTTAATTTTTAAATAGGTTCCGTTACTGCACTTTGTGAGGACAGGCCGTTACTCACATTCAAACAACAGCGCTCGCCAACTTTTAAGGTAACTCGTAAAATAGAGGAAAAAAACTTGCATAACGTAAAATACGTTTAACAAAACACGCTTAGATGAATTTCGACACGAACTCGAACTTACCAACCCTACAACCGCGGCATTTCGCACCGCCTGAAACCTTAACCCCGCAAGAGCTCGAAGCAAACTTCATCGACGCAACGAAACTCCAACAAGAAAAAATGAAAACCAGGAAATCTTTACGCCGACCCCGCAAAGGAAAAAGCCCATTCCCATTCTTAGCACAAGGTAAATCCCACGAAGATTTCCACAATTTCATCAAAGACGTTCCTTACGACAAGGCCACGGTCGCTTACTTCGCTAACAAAGGTTCAAAGACAGCCAAACGTTTATTCGCAACATTGCAACACTTCGACAAAGCATGGGATCTGATTGTACGCATTGCGGACAAACGTGACATTGTAACCGAAATGGCCGCTGGTCTCCGCTTCACCGAATTCGAAGGTAATAAATGGGATACTTTCACTATCAAAATAGCCGACGCCCTTATCATCGGCACATTCGAAAGATATTGCAACGACGAAAAATCCCAACTTGACATGGACGGTCGAATTTGCTTCATCAGCAACACGTCTGATCCGAATGTGAGAATCGCTTTACTAAAAGAAGCCATTAAGAAATACCCAGATGAAATCACCTTTAGAATTTTTCTTTGCGACGCCCTTCAATTCGTCAACGAACACAAAAAAGGAATTGAAGTCGCCGACGAAGCACTCAAAAAATTCCCGAATAACAGCGAATTACTTGGCTACAAAGCTGTACACTTGGGTATGTCAGAGAGATTTGAAGAAATGGTCGACACTTACATGAAGTTCCTAGAAGTAGCTCCTATTGATCATGAAGATTTACCAGAAGTATATTACGTAGTTGCGATGGGTTTAAAGAATTATAAAGGTGCTAAGTTTTCTGAGGTTGAGAAGTATTACAAATGGGGGTTGGAAGCTGAGAAAGAACGATTGCCTTTTTTTCCTCCGCTTGAATCGATTAAAAGAGAAAGATTGGAAATGATGATGGTAATGTTTACACCTGGTGAAGCCATAATCAAAGAGCAGTGTAAAATTAAGGGAAATGGATTTAAACAAATGAACGAGTTACTGGCTTATGATCGGGTTGTTTTCATTCGGGGATATCGAGATGAAGTTAGGAAGATAAAACAGGGGAAGATGGAATGCAGGGACGAACCTAAGTTAAGGAAAAGAAAGTTGCTTCCTTTAAAGGAACATAAGTTTGTAAGTTTAGAGAAGATTTTTGATAAACGGGGTGAATGTCCTAAACTTGGATTAAAGTGTTTGGTTATAGAGGAAGCTGTTGTAGTTGGGAAGCAGATTCGTTTGTTGGTGGAAGATGATGAAGGGGAGTTTGTGAGGGTTTTTGTTAAGCAGGGGAGTCAGGAGTTTGCCGGGAAGTTTAGCTTTGGGAGGAAGATTAGTTTGTTGAGTCCGTGTGTTTGGGTTGATGAGAATGAGGATGTTGAAATTTGGGTTGCTGGTGAAGAGTTTGTGGTTTTTGGTGGCGGTGGTGAGAATCGCTGTCATTTTTGTTGGAAAATTGGAGCGATGAAGAAGTGTGGGAAGTGTAAGCAGTGTTTTTATTGTAGTTTGGAGTGTCAAGAGATTGATTGGAAGATCTTGAAACACAACTATACGTGCAAAAAATGATTTTTTTAAAATTAACTTTTAGTTTTATTATTTTTTTTGTTTTGTGTTGAATATTATCCCATTAGTTCATTTTTATTTTGGTTTATATCTGTGTATTCATTGCTTATTTTCATTGTCTTTTATTATAAGGGTACATTATAAATTCACGTTGACATAAGCTTATGTTCAATTTTTGTATTCCAATTTTTTTTAAAATTTTTATTATCGAAACATCAAAAATAAAAATCAATTTATTCCTATGTCTTTTCTTGTTTTCGCAATTTTTTTTTTTCAATGTAAGTTCGCTACGAGAAAAATCAATTTAAAATAGCTGGGAACTAAAATTTTATCTCTAGAGGGCGACACTACTAATCCGCCATTGTTCATACATGTAATGTCATCCTCAAGAGTATAAGTTGAATGTCTAGTTTATAACTCTGAAGAGAACAGCGGGTATAAAATTATATATTGTTCAATAAACTGTTTTTAACATAAATTCCCATTTAGGTATCTAATTTAGATAGGAAATCGACGATATTGATCGAAATAAATTCATATGAGGTACTATTAGCGCGACGCCATTGAATCGTGGAGTTGAATTCATCTTTGTTGCAACAAAATGGAATTCAGCTCCTTGATTAAATGCAGACTACCTTATAAATATATTATCTTAAAGATGGATTCCAAAATCCCGGAGGAAGGATTGTCTCGAGAGGCACCAATTGTTAGTGCAGCTACCCGTTACCAACGTTTACGAAAATTTTACACTGAAAATACAATACGAATAAGCTTAGACGAACTGTACTGCCGAACGCATAAAATGAAATATTCCATTGCTAAAAATGAATACTGTAACGATGACGGCCCATTTGATAAAACAACAGTTGGGTATTTTGCGAACAAAGGTTTCCCAACAGCTAAACGGTTATATGAAACGTTAGATCACCGCGACAAAGCCAAGGAAATGATAGATAACTTTCGAGACAAACAAAGCATAATTAGTGAATTGGCTGCCGGTTTTCGTTTTACAGAGTTCACTTGGAATAGATTAGATCCGTTCATTACTCAGATAGCCAAACCCTTAATTTATGATGCGTTTAAGAACCTCCCAAAACATACGAAAAGCCAGTTTGATCTTGACACGCGAATTTGCTATGCTGCACTCCCTACGAAGGGGATAATCGCTTTTCTGGAAGAATCAATTGAGAAATATCCGGAAGAGGCAACTTTCAGAGTTTATCTCTGCAAACTCCTTTTGTTTACCCTTCCTGACCACGAAAAAGGAATTGCCGTTGCAAATGTCGGAATCGAAAAATTCCCGAATCATTATGAATTAGTCTTATATAAGGCTTTGCACTTGTGCTTGATTGAGAAATATGAAGCGATGAAAGATACCTATTTGAAATTTCTGGAGATAGCATCGCATGATCACTATGATTTACCAGTAGCTTATTACGCGGTTGCAGTTCAATTACTGTTTGAGGGCTTGATTGAGGGAACAACTGATGTTGAGCAGTATTACAGATGGGGTATTGAAGCAGAGAAAGTACGATTACCATTCTTTCCTCTCCTTGAGTGTCTTGACCGGGATTGGTTATCGTTTTATTTTAATATGAATAAACCTAAAGGAGCAATGATTCAAATCCAATACAAGTTTCAGCAAAATGCTTCATTTAGAGGGATGAATGCATTACTAAGATTTGAACGTGTCAACTTAATTCGTGAATATCGAGAAGATGTTAAAAAAATAAAACAAGGAATTAAGTTTAAACAGGTGGAGCCAAGATTGAGAAATAGAAAAGTACCGGCGATGGAAAAAATTAATTTTTTGACATTGCAAGAAATCACCCAGCAAAAAGTTGGAGGTTTTAAGTTGGGAATGAATTGTTCGGTTGCTGAAGAAGGTGTTGTCGTTGGATCGCACATTCGTGTGCTGGTTGAGGATGAAAACTGGAATTTAGTGCGGGTTTATGTCAAGCGTAATAAACAAGAGTTAGCTAGTAAATTTCAGTTTGGGATGAGGATAAAGTTATTAAATCTATATGTTTGGAGAGGTGATAAGGATGATATTGAAATTTGGATTGGCGGTGAAGAGTACATTGTTTTTAAAGGAAAAAGTTCGTTGAAGCGTTGTCGATTCTGTTGGCAAAAGAAAGCAAGGAAGAAATGTGGGATATGTTTGAGTTGCTTTTATTGTAGTAAGAATTGTCAGGAGATGGATTGGATTATTTTGAATCACAGTTTAGTATGCCAAGAATAATTTTACGGCATCTTCTTTAATTTTGTTTCATTTTTCTATAATTTTGTGAAAAGTGTTCACACAATATTTTGTCTCTGAGTTTGAGGCCTGTTATTTGCTAAAAATTTATATATGCATTTATTATTTATTAATGTTCAAATGTATTCATAAAATAAACTCTAAACTGTATTATTTTTGTGTTGATTTTAGAAGTTGAAAATCCCATTAGTAAATCCTCATTTCATTATACAAACGTCTGGAAGACTTCCGGTTCCTCCTGCTAGTCATTCACAGTTAGTTCGCCAACAGAGTTAGGTACTGTGTCACACACTTAAGCTTCTCTGCGGTAAGTATTAAAAGTGAAATTCCTGCTATATTTTTTTGTTAAGCAGGGGAGTCAGGCGTTTGCCGAGAAGATTAGCCGGTAGGAAGATTAGTTTGTTGAGTCCGTGTGTTTGGGTTGCTGGTGAAGAATTTGTGGTTTTCGGTATAGGTGATGAGAAACGTTGTCATTTGTTGGAAAATTGGAGAGGTAAAGAATTGTTGGAAGTGGAAGCAGTATTTTTATTGTAGTTTGGAGTGTCAAGAGATTGATTGGAAGATTTTTAAACACTAGTATGTGTGCGAAAATGATTTTTTTTTAAATATCTTTTAATTTTATTACTTTTTTATTTCGTGTTGAATGTTATCCCGTTAGTTTATATTTTGGTTTAAATTTGTGTATTCATTGCTTATTTCCGTAGTCTTTTATTGTAAGGGTTCATTCATAAACTCAAGTTGACATAAGCTTACAGCATATTCCATTTTGTATTCCAATTTTTTTAAAATTTTTATTATCAAAACATCAAAAATAAAATTAAATTTGTTCCTGTGTCTTTTCTTGTTTTCGCAATTTTTTTCAGTGTAAGTTCGCTACGAGAAAAATCGCTGGGAACTTAAATTTTACCACAAGGGGGCGAACCTACAGTGCGGAGTTAGCCTCCTCAGCCACCGTAGTGGGTACGACGAGTGTGCACTCTAGGCCACCATAGATGCCATTCCCAGGAGTACCTGTTCGTGAAGTTGAATATCAGTTAAAACACTAGTTTTTCTCTAAAGAGAATATCGGGTATGTAATTATATATTTATCAACAAACTGTTTTTTAACATACTTTCTCATTTAGGAATCTAATTTAGATAGGAAATCTAGCTAACTTGAGGATATTGAACAACGTAAATTCATATGAGGTAATTATTAGCTTGCGACGCCATTGCATCAATGAGTTGAATCCAGCTCTTTGATTGAATGCAGACTGCTTAAGTACTTATCCATATATTATATTTAAGATGAATTCCAAAATTCCAAAAAAGGAAGGATTATCACGAGAGGTACCAATTTATACTATAGCTACCTATTACCCACATTTCCGAAACTTTTACAATGAACATCAACAACGAATAGATGAACTGCACTGGCGAAAAGCAAAATATTCCATCGCTAAAAATGAATACGTTAAAGATGACGGCCCATTTGATAAAACAACAGTTGCGTATTTCGCTAAGAAAGGGTTCCCAACAGCTAAACGGTTATATGAAACGTTAGATCACCGCGACAAAGCCAAGGAAATGATAGAAAACTTTCGAGACAAACAAAGCATAATCAGTGAATTGGCTGCCGGTTTTCGTTTTACCGAGTTCACTTGGAATAAAGAAGATCCGTTCATTACTCAGGTAGCCCAACCCTTAATTTACGACGCGTTTAAGAACCTCCCAGAAAATACGAAAAGCCAGTTTGATCTTGACACGCGAATTTGCTATGCTGCACTCCCTACGATGGGGATAATCGCTTTTCTGGAAGAATCAATCGAGAAATATCCGGAAGAAGCAACTTTCAGAGTTTATCTTTGCCAACTTCTTTTTTTTTTCTTTCCTGACTACGAGAAAGGAATTGCCGTTGCAGATGCCGGATTTGAAAAATTCCCGAATAATTGTGAATTAATCTTATTTAAGGCTTTGCACTTGTACGTGATTGAAAAATATGAAGAGATGAAAGATGCCTATTTGAAATTTCTGGAGATAGCACCTCATGATCACTACGATTTGCCAGAAGCTTATTACGCGGTTGCAGCCCAATTGTGGTATGAGGGAGCTGAAACAGCTGATTTTGAGCCATATTACAGATCAGGTCTCGAAGCAGAGAAAGAACGGTTACCATTTTTTTCTCTCGTTGAATGTCGTTACCGGGGTTTTTTATCATTTCATTTTTATATGTATACTGGTGGGGAAATAATTAACATGCAATACAAGTTTCAGCAAAATGTTTCAGTCAAAGGGATGAATGCATTATTGGGATTTGATCGGGTCAATTTAATTCGTGAATATCGAGAAGATGTTAAAAAAGTAAACCAAGGGGTTAAGTTTAAATGGGTGGAGCCGAGATTGAGAAATAGAAAAGTACCGGCAATGGAAAATATTAATTTTTTAACGTTGCAAGAAATCGTCAAGCGAAAAGGCGGAGGTTCTAAGTTTGGATTGAAATGTTCGGTTGTTGAAGAAGGTATTGTCGTTGGATCGCACATTCGTGTGCTGGTTGAGGATGAAAACTGGAATTTAGTGCGGGTTTGTGTCAAGAGTAATAAACAAGAGTTAGCTAGTAAATTTCAGTTTGGGAAGAAGATAAAGTTATTAAATCTATATGTCAGGAGAGGTGATAAGGATGATATTGAAATTTGGATTGGAGGTGAAGGGTATATTGTTTTTGAAGGAGAAAGTTCGTCGAATCGTTGTCGATTCTGTTGGCAGAAGAAAGCAAGGAAGAAATGTGGGATATGTTTGAGTTGCTTTTATTGTAGTAAGGATTGTCAGGAGATGGATTGGATTATTTTGAGTCATAGTTTAGTGTGCCAAGAATAATTTTATGGCATCTTCTTTAATTTTGTTTCATTTCTTTAATATAATTTATAATTTTGTGAAAAGTGGTTCACACAATATTTTGTCTCTGAGTTTGAGGCTTGTAAGCTTATAGTTTTATATAATTTATAATTTTGTGAAAAGTATTCACCCAATATTTTGTCACTGAGTTAGAGGCCTGAACAGCTTTAGAATAATTTTTCGTTTTCATTTATATTTAAAGCCATATGTAAATTTTATATATGCATTTATTATTTATTAATGTTAAAAAGTATTCACAAAATAAACTCTAAACTGCATTTTTTTTGTGCTGGTTTTAGAAGTTGGAAAATTTCCATCACTAAATCTAATTTCATTATATATACACGTCTGGAAGAGTTCCGGTTCCTCCCGCTAGTCTTTCAGTTCGGCGAGCCAACAGTTAGGGTGTCGCATACATAAGCTTCTCTGTGGGAGAAAACTAAAAGGTAAGTATTAAAAGTGAAATTCCTGCTATATTTTTTTGTTAAGCAGGGGAATCAGGTGTTTGCGTTTGCCGAGAAGATTAGCTTTGGGAGGAAGATTTGTTTGTTGAGTCCGTGTGTTTGGGTTGGTGAGAATGGTAATGTTGAAGTTTGAGTTGCTGGTGACGAGTTTGTGGTTTTTGATATAGGTGATGAGAAACGTTGTCAGTTTTGTTGGAAAATTGGAGAGGTAAAGAATTGTGGGAAATGTCAGCAGTATTTTTATTGTAGTTTGGAGTGTCAAGAGATTGATTGGAAGATTTTTAAACACTAGTATGCGTGCGAAAATGATTTTTTATAAAAATTATCTTTACTTTTATTTTCTTTATGTTTCGTGTTGAATATTATTCTGTTAGTGTATTTTATTTTGGTTTTAATTTGTGTATTCATTGCTAATTGCCATTGTCTTTTATTGTAAGGGTTCATTTATAAGCACAAGTTGACATAAGTTTATGTTCAATGTTGGTATTCCAATTTTTTTTAATTTTCATTATCGAAACGTCAAAAATACAATTTATTCGTGTGTCTTTTCTTGTTTTCGCAACTTTTTTCAATATAAGTTAGCTACGAGAAAAAGAAGGTAAAACTTGAATTTTATCTCAAGAGAACGCCACTAGCAATCCGCCATTTTTCGTACACGTGATGTCATCCTCAGGAGTAACTGTTCACTAAGTTGAATATCTGTTAAATACTAGTTTATTATAACTCTGAAGAGAATATCGGGTATGACATTTTATATTTTTCAACAAACTGTTTTTAACATAGTTTCTCATTTAAGGTATCTAATTTAGATAGGAAATCTAGTGAACTCGACGATATTGATCGAAATTAATTCATATGAGGTAATTATGAGCGCGACGCCATTGAATCGAACAGTTGAATTCCGGTTTGTTGCAACAAAGTAGAATTCAGCTCCTTGATTGAATGCAGACTACTTATGTATATATATATTATATTTAAGATGAATTCCAAAATCCCACCGGAGTTACCGGAACTTGAACCGCGTCATTTCGCCGAACCAGAAACGTTAACGAAGGAGGAACTCCGTGCTAACCATAAAGACTACCTAAACTTCCAAGTCTTTTACAGTCAGCATCCCCTACAAATAGAAGAAATACGCCGTCGAAAGCGTTTCATAAAATATTCCTATTATGAATTTATGAATGACGGCTCATATGATAAAACAACAGTTGCGTATTTCGCTAACAAAGGTTTCCCAACGGCAAAACGATTATATGAAGCGTTAGATCACCGCGACAAAGTCAAGGAAATGATTGAAAACTTAGGAGACAAACAAAGCATAATTAGTGAATTGGCTGCTGCTTTTCGTTTTACTGAGTTTATTTGGAATAGAGTAGATCCGCTCATTACTCAGGTGGCCAAACCCTTAATTTATGACGCGTTTAAGAACCTCTCAAAAAATACGAAAAGCCAGTTTGATCTTGACACACGAATTTGCTATGCTGTACTTCTTACGAAGGGGGTAATCACTTTTCTGGAAGAATCAATCGAGAAATATCCGGAAGAAGCAACTTTCAGAGTTTATCTTTGCCAACTCCTTTTTTCTAACTTTTCTGTCCATGAGGAAGGAATTGGCGTTTCTAACTTTACTGACCTCGAGAAAGGAATTGCCGTTGCAAATGCCGGAATCGTAAAATTTCCGAATAACTGTGAATTAATCATACTTAAGGCTTTGCACTTGTACGAGGTTAAAAAATATGAAGAGATGAAAGATGCCTATTTGAAATTTCTGGAAATAGCACCGCATGATCACTACGATTTACCAGTAGCTTATTACGCGGTTGCAACCGAATTATGTTTTGAGGGCGCTAAAACAGCTGATTTTGAGCCGTATTACAGATGGGGTATCGAAGCAGAGAAAGTACGGTTACCATTCTTTCCTCTCCTTGAATGTCCTGACCGGGATTGGTTATCGATTTATTTTAATATGAATAAACCTGGAGGAGCAATGATTCAAATGCAATATAAGTTTCAGCAAAATGCTTCAGTTAGAGGTTTGAATGCATTATTGGGATTTGATCGGGTCAATTTAGTTCGTGGATATCGAGAAGATGTTAAAAAAATAAAACAAGGAATTAAGTTTAAACGGGTTGAGCCGAGATTGAGAAATAGAAAAGTACCGGCGATGGAAAAAATTAACTTTTTGACATTGCAAGAAATCATCCAGCAAAAAGTTGGAGGTTTCAAGTTGGGGTTGAAATGTTCGGTTGCTGAAGAAGGTATTGTCGTTGGATCGCACATTCGTGTGCTGGTTGAGGATGAAGACTGGAAATTAGTTCGGGTTTATGTCAAGAGTAATAAACAAGAGTTAGCTAGTAAATTTCAGTTTGGGATGAAGATAAAGTTATTAAATTTATATGTCTGGAGAGGTGATAAGGATGATATTGAAATTTGGATTGGCGGTGAAGAGTACATTATTTTTGAAGGAGAAAGTTCGTCGAAGCGTTGTCGATTCTGTTGGAAAAAGAAAGCAACGAAAAAATGTGTAAAATGTTTGAGTTGCTTTTATTGTAATAAGGATTGTCAGGAGATGGATTGGATTATTTTGAATCACAATTTAGTATGCCAAAAATAATTTTATGACATATTCTTTAATTTTGTTTCATGTTCTTATTTAATTTATAATTTTATGAAAATTGTTCACACAATATTTTGTCTCTGAGTTTGAGGCTTGTATGTTTTTATATAATTTTGTGAAAAGTATTCACACAATAGTCTTGTCTCAGAGTTTGAGGCCTGTTATTTGCTAAAACAGCTTTAGAATAATTTTTCGTTTTCATTTATATTTAAAGCCATATGTAAATTTTATATATGCATTTATTATTTATTAATGTTAAAACGTGTTCATAAAATAAAGTTTATAAACTCTAGCTATCTTTGTGCTGATATTAGAAGTTGGAAAATTTCATTAGTAAATATTAGTTTCATTATACAAAAGTCTGGAATAGTTCCGGTTCCTCCCGCTAGTCATTCAGTCAACAGTTAGTGCATCGCACACTTAAGCTCCGCTGCGGGAGACAACTAAAAGGTAAGTATTAAAAGCGAAGTTCCTGCTATATTTTTCAAAACACTCTTAATTTAGATGGAAACTACCTATTTTCAAACCTACGTTAGAATTATAACTGAAATCGAATCAGAAGCTGCACAAGTTATCCGCCAATTATTCTATACCAAATGGCAACAAATATCGGGTAAACCTTGGACCAACACAGTAAATCAAGGCGTTGAATTCATCAAAGACGCAGGAAGAAAAGTATGGACGTGCGGTGACCCGCGTCAAAAAATGCTAATTCAAAATGGAGACGCGGAATTGTGGAATTTCATGATCATTACTGACGTGCTAACCAAAGTCGATTTTGGAAACGCAGCATTATCAGTTGAAGAAAGAGTTCAAATCGAAGAATTGAAAATGTTTTTTAAAAACGTTCGATTTGGTGAAGTACCTGTTCTTGAATTTCAATCATTAATCCAAAAGGCAAAAAACTTACGAAAACGTTTCAAAATAATTCCCAAATACGCAGAACCTTGCAAAGAAGACTTCACTAATAATTTCATTCAATTAGTGTTGGAAGGTAAAAATCACTGTAAACGCAAAAAATACAACGAAGCAGTAAAAGTATTCACCGAATGCATATTCGTAGAAAACTTATCAAGTAACCTTAGAGGCGTCTCGTATTGCAATCGAGCTTACTGTTATTTAAATCTTGGGAATGCAAAACAGGCATTAGAAGACGCTAAAAGAGCTGTTCAATTATGCCCAACATGGTTCAGAGCTTACTATCGTCTTGCAAGTGCTTACAATGGCACATTTAGTTACGTAAAATCCTTACTTTACTTAAAAGTCGCTGCTTTACTAGATGAGAAAAATTACGGAAAAGCAGACGTGGACAAACTCACTGAACAAACTAATAAGTGTCGCAATGAAGAAGCTGCGGAGAAGAACGACTACACATATCGTCAAAGAAACGCAGCTTTTGAAGCCTGTATTGATCTAATTCGAACATCTATACAGTACACCCAAGAATTATCACTTCCCATTCCAGGAAATGAAGTTTTATACGTTATGACAGTTTTTAGTTCGGATCATGGAATTCTAAATTGTGATGAAGCCATTCCACTTTTTGACAAAATTGTAACTTGTGGACGTTGTCCAGCTGCTTCTTATTATTTAGGATTGATGTATTGCTTTGAACTAGGATACGAGTTAAATTATTCTCAAGCTTTTAAATATTTTAGTCACGCCTCCATGCAAGGGGTGGCAAAAAATGGAAAAGTTGAGTTTGGCGTTTCTGAATCGGAATATGCAATTGGAACGATTTATAAAAAAGGTTTGGGTGTGGTGCCGAATTTAGAGGAGGCGATAAGGTGGTTTAAAAAATCAGCTAATAATGGAAATAGTTTGGCAGCTTATACTTTGAAGTGTTTATATTCAAAAGGAAAGGGAGTTGAGGTGGGTAAAGTGATAGATTTTAATGTGCCGGTTGATAAAGAGTTTGATGAGAGAATTGCATTTTTTAATAATTTGTGTCGTGGAAATTTGTATGCAGCGTTGGTGCACTATCGGTCGTGTTTTACTTTATTGGAATTGCTACTTTCGAAAGAATTTCTCACCGATGTGAAGAATACTATTGAACGGATATCCAAGATGCAGGAAATTGACCGTTAATCACACTTAGTTTTTAAAATTGTATTTTGGAAGAAACCTGAATTTTAATAGCTGTGTTCTGCATGTTTTAATCTCAAATTTTATTAATTTTTACTTTCAACTTGTAAATTAAAATAATGTATTTTTAAATTCTTTTGGGTGAAAAATTGTTAATATTTAATATTTCTGTTTTTTTTTTTTTTTTGACGATTTTTTTTCATTAATTTAATCTGACAGATGAAAGCGACAAAAAGTGGTTCTGCAATTGACCACTAGTTGTCGCTAACGTTTTACTCATGGCTATGAGGCTGCGCCATGAGGTGGCCGGCGGTGCCATGATGTGCAAATCCAGGCTAAAATTAGTACAAGGTAGGATCTATAAGTTACAACAGCGTGGCAATAACCTTAATAATTAATTTGGAGTATTTCAAAAGTGACGAAAGAGTTGCAGCCTGAATGAGCACTAGATCTATATCTCGTCCAGGGATTGTAAGAGGACCTGGGCCAGGAGGTTGTCTCGACAACTTACCTTACCATAACTTTAGGCGCGCCACTGACTAAAGGTGTAAGGTGTAGTCAGTCACCGGGTAGAATTAAGTGAAAAGAGTGAAAGAATTAATAAAGGTTAAGGTTGAGATTAAAAGGATTCTCCCTTTCTTTTTAATCCAAGTACACCAGGAAAGAGAAGTTACAAGAATACATACGTGCGTGAGTTAAACACAACTATAACAATCAAAATGGTAACCACCGGTTACAGGATCAGTTTGAATGTTTAACCTAGGACCCAATATTGTGTCATAGGTTTAACACACCAATTCCAAAGACGACATTTTAGAATCTTCGATTCCTTATTGAAATTTCAACAGCGATTTGCTTTATACCAAGGTAGAAATACACACAAAATAGAACTAGCGATTTGAGCAAATTATATAAAGATTTCTTAACAGATGAACGTCAAAACTTTAACCAAACTACCACCCCTTCAACCAAGACATTTCGCCGATCCGGAAAGTTTAACAAAGAAAGATCGGAAAGC
>JAQGAS010000251.1:0-68633 GCA_034686365.1 Pachymerium ferrugineum | reverse complement strand
CGGTCTTTAATTAGTTTCTTCATTAAATCTTTAAAATTCGCAATATTGCGCCAAAGATGTTATAAATTCATCCATTTCTCCCACTTTCTTAATTCTTGAATTAAACTACGAAATGGTCCTCATAGGCTTTTTTAACTAGATCAATTTTAACCAAATCATCAGCACTCAACTTAAACCCAGTCAAAATGTTTTCTGCTTGTTCCCCCAAAAAATATATTAAAATTTAAACCACTAACCATACGGAATCTTTCAAACCGTTTAATCTATTTTGGCAACGCAGGTGTTGTAAAGTTCATGTTAAACGGAAAAACGAAAACGTCAAGAAATCATTCACGTCTTATTACAGTCGCTGTTATCTCTATCTCTCGCAAAAACTCTCGCAAATACTCCAATAGTAACATACATTTAGCATGTCGTTCCGTAGCGCACAGTAGTACTGTTGCCTGTTAGTAGAGTAGTAAATCAAACAGTAATTGGAATAGTATTGACTACTAACATCAAACAAATGGTAACAGAGTTTTATTCATATAGATTTTCTTTTTGCTTAGCTGATTTAGGTGGCAGTGGGATATTTCTTGGCTTTTCTTTACTCACATTGTTAGATTGTTTTCATACACTACAATCAAAAATCGGTTTAATTAAACTTTCTTAATATTATAACTGACGAAAGTTTTAACGACAGATTCTTATTTTGTACTTAATTATATAGGGGATAGCGCGAACGCAAGTCCCCACTAACAAAAATTCTGCGCCCGAGTTACCCACATTTGGGGCAATCGCAAGGGTCAGCTCGAACGAAGTGCAATGTAAGAGCCTCACCCTGGGAGAACGAGCCATCTAGATCACCGTAATCTCCTGCGCCAGGTAAGTATGCTTTTTCACCGCTTTGGGATGGAAGTCACTGAACAAGATTACGTTAACCCGAATGATGTTCGTACAATACGCACGCAATGATAAATGCATATTACAGCATGTATGTTACTACTTTGTATTTATGCATTTTGATTTCTATAATCTAATTATTGATCCTATTATTGATTCCATTTGCGAAGATTTTTATATAAAATTTTAGTAGTATTGATATTTTTTGGAAAAGTAAATCAAGCAGCTAAATGATGGTCTTGTTTACAAATTCGTTGTTATAAAAACAAAGATAAAAAATATCAACGAACTTATATTTGATTACCATACATGATTACATGATATATGATTCGTTGTTGATACTTTGTGACGTCATACCGGAACTCAGCGTCAGAGTCAGAGAAGGAAGAGACAAGCAAGGACAATCCACTCCCGGTAGGTAAGAAACCTGATATCAATTGACGGGTAAACAAAATGAGTTCTTGATGCACTTTGCTGTGAAAATTATATATTTTAAAAATGATGATATGTTGAAATTCTTATTACAAAATGATCAAATTTTTTTGTAAGGGAACTCAAATAAATTGTCATAAGTGCTTGTGGATTTCCATTTTTGCAGGTTGAGAATTAATCCATTATCTTATTCTTCACTATCACGATTAGTTTTGCCATTCGAAATCATTGTTGTACTATCTAATATTCAAGAGATAAAAAAGTATAAATTATTTTGTTTAAATAATTATTTTAGCCATGCTGTTTAGATCACCACTCTGACTTGAGTTCTCAACGATAAAATTTCGGTTCAGTTTGTTGGGTCTAGCAATTTAAAAATGTGTTTTTAGAACAAATTTTTTCTCCAAGCCTAGTGGAAATAATAATCATTAGTTTGAACACCTGTTAAAACATAACTGCTACCTAGAAAAGTACCACGTGCATTGCACATACTGTAGTTCATCATCCTCTTGCGGGTGATGCTGCTTTGCTTATGCAATCACTTCCCCACCATGCAAGGCTTGCACTGTACGCACGTAAATACGTCATAGCATTGAATGATTTGACTTTATTTTTTTTCAGCTTGCCCTAATTACAATTTAAGCATAAATGACCGGCAATTTTAATGAACAATGAAAACCAGTTTTCCTAACCTTGAATTGTCGTCTCTTCTTTTTACCTTTTTGGTAGGATTTAAATCGTTAATTTTTTTTGCTTTAATAAAGTATTTTTTTCAAAAATTTTTATACAATTACGAAATTATTTTTAAGTCACATAATTCACAAACCATTTCTTCCTGGAATTTTGAGCAACGGAGTCACTAATAGATGGCAGTGTATTACTTGTGCGCAGAGATTTAAGATTTATTGTGCTTTGCTGTAGGGCTCAATTATTTCAAATATACGAAGTTATGTACATTGCCTCTCATTTATTTCGCAAGTTAATGAATGTTAATTAAATTAATTTTTTGTTCAAGGCATTTTAATTAGTCACTTTGATAAATTATCAATCGCCTAAACCATGATATATGTATAATATTTTTTTTAAACGATGATTAAGAAGAAAATTAATTGGATTAATAATGTTGCAGTTACAACATTAATCGTTAACTAATTCCCCATCACAAGTGTTATTTTTCAAACGCCAATCTTACCTTCCCAGATTGTCCTGCACTTTTTCAGCTTAATCAAAAACCCTAAAAATTAAAAAAAAATAATAAAAGATTCATAGATATATATTTTATTTAATTTTTTGTAATGAATAATAAAAAATAACTTGGTTATCTTTTGGTCACAGTCAACAAGGTTGAGTTTTAGTTGTTGTATACAACTCACACTCATGACTAGTTGCTGAAATTGTCATAGTCATAAAGCAAAGGCTTCTGTCTATCTCAAGAAATCCTAATTCATCATCCACCATAATAAAAAGGTAACTAGTATACAATAGCCTACAAAGATTGTAGACTATTGAAAAACATCTATATTATTACTTTTAATGGTCTAAATCATCACACAGTGAGGTCAGCCATTATCTTTCGAAAGTCAGCTAAAGTGTTGTAATCAGGGTCGTCATCAATATCAGCAAAATCTTGATTACTATCGTGTTTTGAGAAGTTTGGATTATATCTTGACAGTGATAGAGGGCAAGGCAGGAGCTCGGGCATTACGGAATGATGTGTTATAAGTGCAGTTAGTGTTGCGAATTCCTTGGTGAACCCCTGAAACGAGGCAATCAATTTAATAGAAATAACCTCATAATGAAATGGTTCTCTATATACCTTAATTTTATAACCCTTATTCGTCTTCATGATCAAATAATGAGCTATACCACTTGGTTGAAATTCTCTCGGGACTCTCAACGATAACGCATAACATCCAGGTTTTGTGGTACTTTCTCGAACCATGAATGCGCCAACGGGTTCTTGACTAAGCACTTCCAAGGCGATCTCTCTGAATGGGCAGTTTTCTTAATTTTTTATGACGCTCAATATTTCTTTATCTCATACCGGGGAATTCCTGCTTGAAACCAAGGAGCCTTCTTAAGTTCGCCCTCTTCCGAATCATTGGATGACTGCAGAGAATCGTATCTATCGATAAATGAAATATCATTACCATAAAACGTTAATATATCTGCCTCGTGAATACCTTTCGGGTAATGGAGGTGGCGATGATTCACTGCTACAACTACTACCACTTTGTTGGCTTATTCTCTTGTTGATTTTCGCTTCGCAGCTCTTCATTACCATCCCAGTTACTTCCCTCTCTTGAATCAAAATGGTATTACTTCTTAAAAAGGTACAACTCTCTGTAGGATCTTGAATCATTAGGGATTCTTGAACGAGAGAACTCTGACTTTCTGACGATCGAGATGAACGTTTGCTACTATCGGACGATTGGTCCATGAAGGAATCCGTTAGAGGAGGACTAGGCATTGACTGAAGTTTGCTGTTTGCTTTGCTTGTACACTGAAATAAATAACAAGTTTAAAGCTTCAAATTAATTGGAAATGAGCACTCAATATTTATTATCTTAAATAAAAATATTTATTCATGTAATAAAATTTTCAATTAACTTACTCGAGAAGGACTATTACTATGATGTCGGTATTGGAAGCCCGATTCTTGGACAGACACTTCTTCGCTAATATTATCACTACTAGATCCCATTCCCTCGTTGACATAACCGGACAAACCGTGGGAAACATTACCGGCCATACCTTTCACCAAAGGTCTCAATTCTTCATCACAACTTGAATCGACCAAAGTAGTGGTCGTAGTTGCCATTGTCAGTCTCTTAATTAAAGGCGGTTTATCCACTAGCCGTTTATAAGAATTTAGTTCTGTAGGCGAGGTTATTTCCTCACTGCTTGTACTTGAAGGAGTCATTAATAAATCTTCTTCATTCCTTAAATTCTCCAAACCGGGGATAGATTTAGGTTTAGCCGGATGACCAGCACCAGGAGACCGGTTTACCATAGTTGGGGAATGATGCGGAGAACGGGTTAAATTACCATTAGCTTGATCTAATCTATGATGGCAAGGGGACCCTGAAAGACCAGAGAGGACATTCATTTCGACCACACGTTCCAGCGCAGGTTCTTTATGCCTAGATCGACCGAGCAGATGCTTAGCCTGTTTAAGAGAAGAAAAGAAAAATTTTATAGCATTTATCGATTAAATTTAGAAGAAAAAAAAATTTTTTCTGTCATCTTTATACGTAGATAATTTCTAAACTGTTAAGTGAAGCGATAAAGGTTTCTTTTCAGCTTGGACAATGTTGTTACAGCTCAATATGTCAATTCACGTTCCCCTCCAGCCTCGTTACACTTGAAGTTAATTAACTTCATAAATGCTGAATACAAAGTGTCAAAACTGATTTTGAATGGAAATCAAACAACGAATCAGATATGAACCTTTCGTATACTTAAAGGTTGAGTGGGGGAGAGAAATTGTAAAAAAAAAAAAAAGATTCATATTTCATTTTAATATTTATACGGCAGATGCCGCCAATAACGTATGAAAAGCGCTGCCAACAAACTGATAGAAGATGATGAATTAGTTTAGAACAGCCCCAGTACGTTCGAGATCAAAAGATCAGAGCTAATGCCACAAAAAAATGTTTCTCAAATGTCCATTTGTTACACGTTGCGGCTGAGTGGTTTCAGTCACCGAGGTTTGCCAACGGGAAAAAGATGGTAGCCTTTCAACCACAACGATTTAAAAATTTAATAAGTTAAAAGATTTTTTACCAAAAGATTTAATATCTAATTAATATTTTATCGATAATTAAATTTAAATTACTTTTTAAGACTTGATGATATTTTAACGTTAAACCTTTGTAAAGTTTAGCGGTTGTTTCTGCGATCAATTAAGGATAAGAAGAACATGTTCTCACAAATGGCATTCTCTGATCTAATAGCACATTTCAAAAAAGAAATTAAACTTTCCTTTGTGAGACACGCTGCAAATTAAGATTCCTTCCCTAAAGACAGAAGAAACAAACAAGTAAAGTGTTTGTCTGTTTTTTGTAATTCGTGACGAATTAAAGTCTCTCGCTCAATTCCATCTTTTATCTGTTTGCAAAGTAAAGAAGCAAGCAAATATAAGCGGGATTTGCTGCTAATTCAATTAGACCAAACAATTCTCCAACCTATTGCAGTTATTTGACAAGGTAATCTTGCAGCCAAACTTAATCGACCTCGTGTCACACTCACACATCCTAAGTTAATCTCACAACGGCAAGAACCACTCGTGTACTAGGCTTAATGGACAGTACAGATAGAGAAAAAAAATTGTTGTAAAAAAAATTGGAGCCTTAAAGAAAGATCGGCTTCTATAGTGCTTTCTGGACAATTCGCAAAAACTTTATAATTCCTAAAGAGACTGAATCTTTTTTGATTTTTAATTTTTTTTTCAATTTTAATTTTACATAATTGTAATTATCCAAATGGGTCTTCAATTAAAATTAGCCGAATTACGCAGGTTTCATTCTTAATTAGTAGAATTAAAGAACGTAATTATCTAAATAGAAATCGAAACTATTTCATTCTAGATGGGATACCATAATAACGTTATGACATAAGCTTTTCATAACGAAGCTCAACAAATGACAGCGTCATTTGCTAAATCGAAAAATTAATTTTTGAATATTAAACAAAATTTCTATTTTAGCCATCTTTAAAGATTTCACATTAAATAAAAATAAAATGTCGAGTATCTCACCCACAACCAGTTGTGTCCAAAGTGTTTTTCTTTCCTATCCTGCCTCGGAAGGCTATTGGAATTGACGTTTCTCAATTCGCAATTTACCAATTGAGAAGTAGATACAGGCCTATGCAATGGTGAGTTATCACACGAACTAGGAGGAGTGGAGAATGGTGTGATTCGGTCACTGACTCCCTCGTAGAATCCTCGCTGGTGATTGTGCTGATTTCGCCTATGACCGGTCACCAATCCATCTGATAAGTGTGACGTACGCAGATTCTTCTGCAGCTGAGCTGCATATGCCATACGGAACGCATTTCCTACAATTGCGTTGAGCTCTTCGGCCTGTAAAAATGTCGTCATAAAAGACTCTTAGTTCAAACCTTATTGTTCACTCCATCTCAAAAATATCTCTTAATCTCATTTATATCGTGCCAGCGGCTTGACTGCATTACCAATTGCTATCATTTCTATCTAATTATATTCCCCTTTCCACCCTACAGCAAGACGTGAGATTTTTAGGAAAAGCATCTGCTAATGATAATACTCGTCAAGTCTGTCAAAAGCAACCCCTTTCCTCCCGATTGCGGCTTCACTACTACGCACTGTTTGCATTCCATCAAAAGCTATCTGCTAACTTCTGCACTTTCATGCAGAAAGGCGGCAAATTGCTGTATCTGGTTGAGACAAACGTGTAGATCAATCTTTAATTAATAATGTTGGATGGGCGGGTGTTGAAAGAAATTAATTAGTAAATGGCTAATGAATTTTTATCTCCTAGCCTGAAACCTAAACTTCCCCACAAGAGAAAACTAATATTGCTGTAAAGAGGCAAAATATTTCATTAATACTGCAAGCGGAAGCAACACCTAGCTACATTTTTGTCGTGTTTTGAGAGGAGGTAAAAACAATTCGGAGGTTTCATAAATTCTCTTGTAATCAACTTCTACTTTAAGCCAATTTTTATTCAGAGGTTTCCACTTTGGCATCTGCCAAATACACTGCAAGAGTAGGAGTTATGGAATAATAAAAGTTTTTTAAGACCTCACCCAGTTTATACCTTTTCCGAACTTGCTTTATGATGATGGCTTATATTGTGGTGCATAGTAGAAAATTTAGTGTTGGGATACCACTCCACTAGCGATTGATAACTTCTCATCTGTTTCCCTCATGTATTTTTTAACACCGTGTCACTCTTTTTCGATCCACCTTATTCCTTCATTTCCCTTCCAAGCAAGGGCGAAAAGGGGAAGCGATCTTTGATTAAGATTTTTTTTCGCATGTGCTTTTTCGATATTGTGTCGTAGCTGCAGGAGTCCCCTTTTGCCGTTTTACAATGTTAAAAATTCATTTTAAGCTCTGATTCACTTCAATACGCGTTCTAGTCACCCCTCCTTCAACATGCACTTTTTGGTGTGTATGAAGTTTTTTCAATCTCATCCAGCACCCTGCTGTAGTTCCTGCTTCGGGCAACGATGAGAGGATTCAACATCTTTCACTTCATCCCCATAAAAATCAGCAAATTAGTTGTTGCACAGAATGACTTCGCTCCTTTTTCCAACATACATATCTTGACAAGATGCTTGAAAATATTCCCACCTACACGCTGTATTTTGATGGAATGGAAAAGTTGGTTTAAAAACTTGTCGGACACAATTTTTGAAACATTTCACCGGCTTTCCTTATCAAACGTGTTGGCGTGTCGAATCATTTTTTCCCTAAATTTAACCGGTTTACATCTGTTTTTCAAGTAGTTATATTTAATCCGAAAATTTGACAATTTGACATGGGAAAGTGGCTTGATGTTATGATAAGAAACCTGACTTGAACGGCAACAACCTTACTAAAATTTTATTCTCATCTTTAAGGCTTATTCCATCTTTACTGACTCGTATTAATAATGTTTTAATCCGGAAAATTAGAATCTTAATGCTGCTTATGCCCGATAAAGATGTCAAGTTTAAGATAAAAGGGTTTATCCGTCTTTTATGCCAGTCGTAGAATTAAATAACTTTTTCACTCTGCCGTGCAAATTTACAAAATCGTTAAACATTTCGCTACAAAACACACCACTGCCTTTATATTGTCTGCGCGCACTGTAAACAGAGTGAACACAGCAAGGTCCTGAAGATACGGCCACTCGTGCACCACCACTAGTAGTTTACGCCAGACGACTCTCGAGGGAAGAGAAACAATTTTCGCAGCCAAAGCGAGTTGCTACATACAAGTAAATTAAAACGAATCTCAGCTGTACATAAATCTTAAAGTCAATTAAGTGTGAAGCAATTTTTGTTAGACATTTTATCAGCCCCTTGCATGGAAAACGGCATAAATTTCACCGACAATCATGACTGCGGTCGAATTTGTCAAATCAGCAGAACGACTCCTACTCATGATATTTTGGAAAGATTTTCTTTTTTTGTATATCACAAACCAATTTTTTATCTCAAGTCTGATAAGAAAATAGATAATGAGAAGTGCTGACGTTTGTAGATGATACGGCTCGTTAAATGCTCATTATACTTCACTCTCAAAATTTGTAGATTTGGACAATCAAAATATAATAAGAATAGAGAGAGCTTTCGTAATTTGGTGTTTTAAAAATTATATTCCTCTGGTAAAATTAGGACAGTGACCTAATCGTTTGACGTACAACTCCCGCCCCCTCCCCCTTCTCCGTATAGAGAAGCAAACACCGGCACAAACGTCTAATAAATCTTTAGTGTTGAGAGAAAATTAATTACATTTGCATGGGATGCAAATTTTTCTGTGGGGAGTTTTCCGTGAAGTGGTGGGCCATTTATTACTGCATTAATTGTGCACTAATTACTCCACTCCCACATAGCAATTAGCATTACACTTGTTATGGAAGAAGAGGTATTTTTATAAACTGACATTTGCAACTAACTGATTACAAAACTTTGCTGAAATACTTTTAAAAGTACTAAAACTGAAGATATGAGATCTGAAAGTCAAAAATTCAATTGCCAGACGTCATCACCCAAAAACAGAATTTTGGCAGAAATCCATTTGGGTTAAGAATCCTCAAGAGGGTCGAACTATTTGTGGGAGGGCAGAATGAGTATTGTAGGAGGAGATGACCATTGAGTCAATTAGCCTCAATGACCACAGCGAGGAGATAAACATCTATGAGATCACCCTCAATGCACTGATATAAAAATAATTACAAAACAGTTTACATAAAGTTAGAACAACTTGATAACGTTGTTTTGATCCAACTACTCCACCGGGAGTCAAGACTGAATGAAGAATGAACAAAATTTCATATGCAGCGAGTTCCTGTTTTAGGTCAGGTTGAAAATCACCGGTAGTTTGAAAGAGCATTTGGGGAATCAAGTTAAGAGAAATCGCTTACCTATCTCAATACGTGATGCAAAGAAGGATGTTTCTATTCCACTGATAAAGTGAGGCAAACCACAGCAGTGCGTGCCGTGGCACCACGCGACTGATGCTTTGGACTCGACACACCGCGGAATCAATGGCGAAGTAGAGGGAGAGTCCACTGAGCACGCGCCAACTAGGGAGGATGATGCTACAACTTTCAGTCACTGCAAGATAGGGGGGAGATGATGACAGTAAAAACTTCCCCCCAAGGAGGGAAAGCAGCGTAGCCATGGAGATGAGAAGATGCGTATTAATCCAACCCGTATCTTATTTCGACGAGTGATGTGTAGGATGATAAAAATATAAGTTAAGAACTTTGGTTCAATGTTTAAACATCAACAGGTAGTTTAAGTTGATGTGCTCTGCCCTCTTCTGGCCTTCAGACATTTGACCTGCTCGAGGCCACGATGATTTCATTGCAAAGCAACAACCCCGTCACATCGAACAAACAACCACAAAGATCTCTTGGTAATTACAGGTAAAAATATTCCAGTTCTCAGAGGATTCACGCTTCGACTGGTTTGTACGAAAGATTCTTCAAAGAATTGTTGTTATTAAAGAAGACTCTAAAGATACTATTTCGAAAAAAAATCAATACTAACAATTCCTATTCAATGACCCAACTTCACGTGATTCTAAATGTAGGCCCTCCAAATTGTTCTCTTTTTCCTGCTACCAGAAAAAAACCATGGAATGCTATTCGTGACTTAAAACAATTATATCTCGTTCATGGTTATCTCAACTTTTTTTAATTCCCACAGAAGAAAACTTAAAACTAAGATCGAGTTATGTAATTACTCTCGTCTTTAAATTTTATCAATTCAATATTAATTTTTATACATGTTGTTAACTGTCTAATCTGATCTGTTGTTGTGTTAATCATCTAATGTTTTATTCAAAAATGTAAATTGTAAAAAGCAACATCAGGTTCGTGGCCTACACCTGTAGAAATTAAATGATTCACTTGACACAGCTAAATGACTTTGTTGACTCCTAACCTCAATTCTTTTGTCTGTGACCAATTAACTCTATGCAGAAAAAAAAAATTTAGACGAGTAGTTAGTTAAATGTTAACATATACGACCTTAAAAAATTATAATAAGTCAGTGAACCACGAAAAAATAACATTCAAACTTGATTGTTATAATAAAAATGATGAAGCCACTGTACACTTTATGCATCGCCTGAAGGAAGACGAGAGCAGAAATGGATGATTCAGACTGTCAGGTATCCAGAAAACTGAATGGGTTGTCAGTTCGTAGCCCCCTATCGGTTTGCAAATCATGTCATTAAGATGCATCCGAGCGCACTTTGCCTTCTGTTATCCATTAATTACAAATTCTACATTTTTCTTTTATTCCGTTTAAGTTGCCAAACTGGTTGCTGACTTCAAATACGATCGCTAAATCTACATCTTCATCGCAATAACAAACATAGCAGTCACTAAAGTACACACAAAATATTGCTACTTAAATTTCTTTTACCTCGACATTAAAGTATGGTGATTTAATTCAGCGAGTAATAATATGGGACCCGCCTGTAACATGCGACTGGCACTGCCTATAAAAATCTGCATGTAATATGCATCATAAAAATACCAATAATGCTTAAAAGTAACGTTACAAACTTTTGTGTTTGCAAAACTTCAGGGTGCAAGTGGTGGAAAGCAATAGGCGGTTATGAGAAAAGCGAGCGAACAAAATCAAGTGTAGTTGAGCGTCATGGCTCCCTCCTTAAATTAATTAATCTGTCTATTAATAATAACATGTTGAGAGTTCCGTTCAACTTTTTTTTTTTCGATTGCTATAACTTGTCAAGAAACTATCTTCTATACCTAATGAGAAGAAAATATTGAGTGAAACAACTAATTAAATATCTACAAGAAAAATGTTGGCATTATCAATTTCATGAGTTTTTTCTTCGCACTTTTAAAGCTTCTTATTTGAACCGTTAATGGTCATCCGTTGTGATAATGATGAGCTCACACTCCCACTGTGCTCAATAAGAACTGACACCACATCGAGTATGATACAGCACTCTCTGTGCACTGGCTAAATTTCTGTAATGACACAGCACTTGTAGCAAAACGCGTTATTTACTTTAGTCTAATAAATATCCCTCGCTATAAAAAAAAAAAAATAAATAGTTTTCGGAATTACAGTCGTCCCATATGGTTGTGTGGATTGAAAAGCGAGAAGAACAAAATCCCATTTCAAAGTGTGTGGCCTCAAATACCTTATAAATCACTTTGAAGCTGATCACCGTGGACACTGGTCAACAAACTCCCCCAACCTTTCTTGCCTCAATACCGAGTTTATCATTCCTTTTTAGCCGTCTGGAGAAGAACACAGCTGCCAAGCATGTTATCAAGCAACTTGTCAGTGATTTATATGGCGTTAAAGGATGACAGGTTTCAACCCCTCATAAATTATCGATCAGCTGATAGCCGGGAAAAAATTCCAAGTATTAAGCGCAACTGGGTCATTTACTATCATATATGTAAAAGGCCTAATTTTCAAAAGAATACACCGAGTGTGCAGAACTAGGAATCATGGGATTGAAATAGCGAAAAGGTGGAATCAAATTCGAAAACCTTCTATTCATTGCGACATCAATGTTTCGTTTTTATGAAGTTGTGGATTCCACCTTTTCGAAAAAATTCCAATTTCAATCCCATGATTCTTAGTTCTGCAAACCCGGTATTTCGTGTTATTACCCTTTTTTTAATTTTATACATCTGGATCGCAAAAGGTTAACACAGTGAGAGTCTTATAAAAATTTCACTTATTTCCGGATGCCTTGGGGGGTAAATACCTTACACAAAGGGGAGTGAGGGATAAGTGAAGGACAAATAATAGTTAATCCCCACCACCTGGATTCCGTAGGAGCCGAGATAGCTCGAGGTGTGTATTCATTATACGCCGTTGAGCTTTTTTTGTACGAAGGGGTTGTCGACCTCTATTTATTACGTGAATACTTGAATACGAAGGTGAGTTGAAAGTGAATCATTTTCTTATTATCTTCCACTCAAATGGACTGATGCATGTGGTTATTTCTTTAGGCGAAGGCGGAGTGGCATTTCACTTTACGATGTCATTCAATTTTTTTTTTCCTTATTGCATTTGCCTCTAAAAATATACTTGGGTTGTTACAGTTTGAGTGACTTAATTTCTGGGTAGAAATAACTCAGGCTTGTTACTGCCAGTAGCATAGATTTCTTGTTAAAGCAACGGCTTTTTTATTGTTCTGTTTAAGAATTCAAAGATGGAAACAGAGAAGGGAGAATGAGAAAAAAAGAAGAAAGTGACATTCTTTTTCACTTTGGACAGGAGAACAAAAACTCTGTTAGACTCCGGACTTCGACACACACCTGACAAAAGCATTTCACTCGATGCACTTCTCTGGCATGCACAACATTCCTGTTTCAGTGGTTCGTTACCATGGATCCTGGGAAGCCATCCCATAATACCAAAGAAGAAATTCCAAAAATCTATTCATTCTATTGTCTGAAAGTTGAGATAGAAGAAGGGAAACTGGTGGGTTCTAACTTTCTTATTTTGGTTCAAAATGAACAAAGAAAATCACTCACGTCAGCGAAAAAAAAAAAACTCCCTCTATTTTTTTTTCTTCCAAAAATCTAAATTAAATTTAAAAATATCTTAACGTTACCAATAAACTAACTTTTCCAAAGTTCACTTTTTTATAAAAAAAAAAAAAGTGGGAAAAGCACTCTTTTTGAATAATAACGCTTCAACCATATAAGGCAATCATCGCTTTTAGGTGAAGCCATATAATTTTGATAGATGAAACCTTTAGCAGCATGTCCCCATACCATATCAAGCTTTTTACTTGCCGATATCACTTATGGCTGCTGTCACTCACAACAGATAAAGCAAAGTGCAGAAAAAAGGCTGACTATTCACTTTTTTCACCCAATATACAAAAAAATTGTTAACCTTAAAGTTGAACTGTTGTGTAAGTAAACTGGCATTTAATCAAAAAATATTTCCTTACCTGTTCCGATGACTGGGTTAGAAATGAATGGCAGTACTGCAGGCTAAAATGACCTTTGGGTTCGCGAGCCAAAAAAGAAAACTGACAATTCTCCGGATCACAGGTGGCGTAGGAGACCCGACGGAGAGCGTGCGCCATGAAGACATTCTAAATTGAAAAGTAAAAAAAAAGTTTTTTTGAATAAATTATGGTAAAAAAAAATTAATAAATCAAAAATATTCTAATTGTTTAACAGTCAGCTTACCATTAGTCGTTTGGATTAAAAGGAATCACAATTTATCAAAAGATTAATCCAATTACAAACGTCACGTAATGTTAGGAAAATGACAAGAGTGAGCTTGCAAAAGTTCAGTGTGTGAACTGCGAAGAGTACACTGAACACTCTACGTCATCAGGAGGAGAGGGGTAGAGGATTAGGAATGTGGCTCAACACCCCCTAAGGGAGTACAGACGAACTTCTCATGGAATCGTGCAGTGGTATGAAAAAAAAAAAAAATTGAACTCAACTTGCAGGTGTTACCTAATAGAATAAAGGATTTACAAACTGTATACAATGACAGCTTGTTAAATAAACTAAACATTCTTTCTAATCTTTAGCAGTCAAAAAGTTCGCTAACCCAACTCTCAAGCCTACACCTCACCTGTAAAAACTTGGTATGCATGGAATTCACGCACCTATTTTAAAGTTGATATTCATAAATGAAATTTTTAGGAAGAAAACGAGGCACTTAACGTGCTAATCTTATCCTTGCATCAAATGAACCCTGTCGATTTAGTCAGCCACCCAAACTTTAAAAAACGCCACAAATTTTCTCCCACATGTCCACGCTCTTAAATCACCACCCTCCTGTGCCATGATGAATTGCGTGGGTTAGATAAGAGCAAGGGGATAGCGGTTGTGTGAAAATTGTGTAGATATCAGGTTTGAAAATGCCCCCTCAGGCTTCAACAGGTTCTCTTCCAATTAAATGTGTATTTGTGTAATCTTCGAAATCACATGCTACGCATTGAAGTCGTGCATACTAAAACATTCCCTTTTCGTGCATGCCAACATACATCCGGCCTCAACATTCTACAGGTCATCCAACTTCTTCCTTAATTTTTTTTTATCCCGTTTCCAACATCATCCGTCATTTAGAGGGCGCAGAGGGGGGACCACGTGTAGGCGGATAATCTTGAAAAGCCTTTCAAAAACGGCCATCTCGTAATTGGTCATTTTCAAACATTATCAGTTGAGCTATAAAGATGTTTGCAAAGTGGGAGGTCTTTCTTTTTCTTCGTCCACGATATCTTGTTTGTTCAGATGCTTTCTTTTTCACTTAAGAGAGGGTGCCCTTTTCAATCTCTGGATTAACCTTAAAAGTACAGACTACTTACTCATATCTACTTAGCTCCATATGTTACGACATTTTGTCGGCAATTCTCAAAGTAGTCCATTTTATTTTCCTGGGTATTTTCCCATCCCCCTATAACCCCAGCCATTTATTTTTTTTTTTACCATGAAACTTTTTTTTCTCATGTGGATGTGCTTGGGTTGATAATAAAACTTCACATCTCTTCCGTATGTAGATTTTTTTCCATTTGTTTTCTCCTAATGAAAAGATCAAGTGAAAGAATCATGCGTGTGATTACTTTCTTTGAAGTATTCCTCAACCAGACAAGCAATTGTGCTTCATTTTACATGGAATGTAGTTCCCATTTTTTAAAATTTACTTGTATACACATTTTTTTTTTCTGTGGTGCCAAGTCTTGGACTCAATTCTTGCGAAGTGCAAAGTTTGGCATCTATTTGCCACGATCAAAATTTCCAAATTGTGTGATAAAATTGTAAAAGTGGTGTAGACAAGTGGTACCGTGAGATGACAAATGAGCATCTGCTATCCATCCACGAGTGAGTAGGAGAGTGTGTAGCTTTTGTTTGTTCGTTTCTCCTCCCCATCTCCCCAATATATGTCATCATCCAAATTGCTTGGTAGAGCTACCAGGGGACTCGAACTCATTTGTCAGGAGTGAGTGATTCGTCCCTTCCATTTACGCAAAACTGCGTATCGCTTGGTAAAAGTGCACAATTAAGCTACGACTAACTCAATAACTGGAACCGCATTACAAATGATCTTTCAACACAATAAAAAATTCGCCAATTTTTATCGTATCATTGATTTATAGTTTTAACTTAAAAGACGATTATTACCCTAAATTGCTTTCAAAACATTGTTCCCTATTTCAAACTCACTCATGCATTATATATCACATCAACAACAAGAGCAGATGCTCACCAAATTTTTTGTGTGCGGTATCAGTAGTTGCGGGAAAAAAGGAAAAAAGAAAAGCTACTATCATTCAGCCATGTTATTTATCCCTAGGCCTGGAGGCACAACACCATCTGCTATTTCCAACACAACTTTTACTCATAAAATAATACCATGTCTATGGTTACAAAGAAGATTTTTTTTCCTCACTTAGGTTTCGCTCTCTCATGTTTTCTAATGCTGCTAAGACACCGGATGTGTTGTCAACAGATTGCTACGAGACTAACACGAAAGTGGGGATGCGGCATCTCAGGTAAATACGAGACGAAGTTTTAGACGAGTGAAAAAAAATTCTTTCAAGCGAAGGGGAAAATTAATTACATGAAAACCTGATGAAAACTAATCAAACGAAAAGGCACATCCCTCGGGAAATGAAAGACGAGGCGGGAGGGTTCTTAGAGGAAAAAAAAAGTTAAAAAGACGTGACAACGATGAAAAAAGTTAAGATTTTTAACGTTTCAAATTGTAAAATTTGTTCTAAATTCTCGTCTTTGATGCTAAAGACTCTTAATTCAACACGAGGATGAAACTTTATGGTTTCAAGACACTTTGGCGCCATTACCATTAAGACTAGATTGGAGTAGGGAGGCACAAAGGGGGTTGGAGGGAGAACCCCATGTTTGTAATGGGCTTCGCTTAAGCGTTTCCTAATGGCGGCAACGATGTCATTCCACAGTTTAACTTAATAAACACAAGATGAATTGAACACAGTTGCTTCTAAGCCCAGAGAAATTTTCTTAAATCGATCTGTGGGTGGGCATTAGACCCTAAAGAATTCTCCAGCATGACCTTAATATAGAGTCAATGTGGATGACTGACGGGAAAAAAAGGGAGAAAAAGGCCATTTTCAAATTGAATCTGTCCCTGGCTTGTTGGTTTCTATTGATTATCTCGCCTAAAGGTTTTGTGGGGAGAAAAACTTGTCTGAGAGTTTTTCAGTTTAGCAAAGACAGAGACTTAAAATTGTATTTTTTGAAAAGAAGGAATGGGAGTAAAAAAGAAACTTTGATTTTTTTGGGTTGCTAGACACAATTTAATATATCCCCAATTCACACAACTATCACTTCAATTTAATAATCACCACTAAGCTCCATATGAATAGAGCAGTGGTACAACAACCAGCAAGTCATTTAGACCAATAAGAAATAGAATTTGTCTGCACTTAGTTGTGGTTAAGTTTATTTGACAAGGAAGTTAGAAATTGAGAAGCGCTTCTACAAGAGGTTTAAATGAATAGTATCTTACCTTGCCATCTGTACTGCAAGCTTTGATTCCAGCCAATGAAATGACGAGCAAGACTGGCTTTCGTTTCTTCGCCTCCTGTAAATGAGATAACGTTGGAAGGCTCAAATGTCAAAACTTTCAAAAGAACCTTGCCAGCCATGTTCAAAAACTCTCTAGAAAGAATTCCTTGAAGACTTCTGAAGCGTGTGGAAACGAATTAATAGATTAAGAAATCTGAGCTTTTTTTCTTCTAAGATTAAATAAGAGTTTGGAGATAACGAAGAATTTCTACCTAAATGACAGGTCTGTTACATTTCTAAATCAATAATTTTTATAGAAATAGTAAAATTGCCAGATGTTGTGACAATTCAAAGAGCTTTGTTTAAGCCTATTGCTGTAACCGGTTAATTAAGATTGATTTAGGAGCCATAAAAATAGTTTTATACCATTAGTTGGTGAATAATCTAAGTTCATTGCCTTTCCAGGGCCTACAGATTTAATGATTTAACTTTAAATGGATGCAAGTTTGGAAAACCGACATAGAAAGTAAATCAAAGTCTTGACTTGAACCGGCATAAATTACCATTCAATTTCCATACTAACACCAATCAGAGAAAAATCGTCAAAAATTCGAAATGTAAATGTAAAACAGTTCATCTAATTACAAAAGTATCAAACTTTATGGCTAAAAAATAGAAAAAGACTTTTGGCCAAAAATGTAGTCATTTAATGAGATAAACAAAGGCAGTCAAGTGAAAGGCGGCAAATGGAGAAAAAGTATTTCTCTCCTGTGGACTATTACTTTAAAGTGCGGCTGAATGGCGGCAAAAAAAGGCGCGCACGCCTCGAGGTTCCACGTGCGATTCGAGTGGTGTCTTGATGAGTGTTCGCTTGGACGGCTCTATCTCTATGGCGCCCCCAAGTGGAACAATTGGACAAAATTCGATTGTGAATTTAACTCAAGCATCGTTTTCAAGTGGAACCGAGTCCATTTTATCCTTTTTTTCAAATTCCATAGGGAAAACAAGCTTCATCCCTCAGAGAGTTACACTTTCTAATGTTTTTGTAAATAGGTTTTTTTTTTTAAAAAAATATAATTTTTAATTGAAATTAGATAATATTTTAAACAACTGGGTCGGAATGAAAATTCTGTTTTAACATTCATGAAATTCTTGCTGGTGTTAAGATTAAGATTGTGCCATTACTAATGAGCGTTTGATTAAGTGCAGGAAGAGAAATAAAAAATGAAAAAGTCATTGAAAGTTGACATCGTTAACTGCACGTAGGATTAATCATCTCTCGTCTGCTTTCCCTACAGATTTGTTCTTGTTGCCACTAATGGTCTGATGAAACAACAAATGTAAATTTGCTCGAATCTGAATGAACCTTTAAGCCCTGAACAAAGTCTGGAGTAATTACCAGGGAATATTCCTACAATCTTAAGACCTGTAGAACAGAGAGAACAAACAAATTTAAAGAAAAAAATTTGCAATTCAAAGCAAGGCACATCTTGTTGGTGTCCACTATAATGAATTACAAATGAGGAAAATCCCATTTCACCACTGCTCTTGGAAAACAAAACTGACTTTAAGACTGATCCTCGATAAAAACCATCCAGAACCTACACGCTCTATTTCTTTTTTTCCTTTTTCTTCTCACAACCTTTTTCTTGACCCTTCCAATCGGATGATGGGCAGAGTGTTCCAAAGTACCCATCTTGTTAACTCAAGACTGTGCCTTATTTAGAAAGGACGCACATGGTCCCCATTTATTTATTGACTTGACCAAAAAAAAAAAATTGTTCCACTTTTATCAATTTCAAAATGGATTTCATGTAATATTTAAGTGTAGGTCTAAATGTTTTCAATCGCATTTATTTCTTATACCAATTCAATTTTCTCTCAAGAAATGAAAATTGGTCTTAATGAAATTCACAGACCATTTTAAAAGTGGCAAAAGGTTTGCCGCATTGCTGATATTTTGAAACTCATTTTTAGTTTGTGAAAATAAAATGGCAGCAGATGGTTTCCGTCTCGTTGGAAAAACCCTAGAAAATTGAGTGAGCGTGTATTTATAACGTACTTGAAGGATTTCTAAGCGGCCTCTTAGTGAAGACCCCCATCTCTTTAAGAAGCCAATGAATCAATTTTTCATGACTACCAGTAGATTTGAAAAGTGGTTTTTCGTACCATATAAAGCGTGAGATAAATAATCCATGAATTCACATCGGCAGCAAAGTTGTTGATACCAGGCGTGTAATCCTTTCATAACAACTTCCATGAGAACAGATTGCCGTCTTTTTTTTTTTTTTTTCTTTTACCAAGTTGAATTAAAACAGAATTAAATCAGTGCACAATACCAGTTTGCGTTCATCATCTTTAATTTTATTTGACATCTCAATTACACATCATCATTACGAGGTAATAACGTATACCACTGGTTAGACAGATGTGTTTTACCACTTCTTGTGTTCCATAAAAGCAGTTAGGACATTACAGGTTTTTATGATTGCACATAAAACGCACAACCAATTAAATGTATGGCATCATTAACATCATGTTGAAAAGCGTCACGTCACTGCTTGTATCTCAAACTCATTAAATTAGTCAACTAAAGATGAAGACAGAATCACATCATTTGCATAAAACAATTTTTTATAATTTAATTTCCCCCAACTTGATCTCAATAGTTGAACCGAACATGAAAGAACGTATTAGGCAGTCAGGATTGAGCAGGCAGAGGTTTTGACTTTAATACGAGGATGTTTCAGTGTTAACAAGGCAAATGAGCTCCCCTCCCTAGAGGATGAGGCTTCCAAGTGTTATCTTGCAGCAACACTGCAACCTCTTGTCTGTTAGTTCTCTACTCTTCTTCCTCCTACTGTCAGTTCACATCTACGCCACAAGCACATTAATCAGACATGACACTAATTTATTTGACTAAGGCTATGTGTAGTGCCATATTTTTGCTATCCAAAAATGAGTCAATAACAGGAGCTCATGTAATAAATCAAACTCCAAGGATATTAAGTCAACGATCAGCAACAGATAAAAATAAAAAAAGAAGATATATTCTTCACTTCTTTTCAGTGTAATTGAATCTTAAGACTCGATTTTCCGCCTCGTTTTCGAGAGAAATTTCAGCTGCAGCTGACAGGTGAATCTAATTCAAAGCAGGGACCATTTGCCTCATTACTTCCGCGTTGAGTTATATTTGGGAAGAGTCAAGCAAGAAAGTTGTTATATCATCTTTCATTAAGGGTGGAGTCCCAACCGAATGTGTACACGAAATGATTCATCGCTGCATGTGAAGTTAATCCAATCAATTGAAGCCACAAACAAGTGTGTGTGATTGCTTCATTCGAAATGTCACAAAGAATGAAATGCAATCAACTCCCTTATCATTAGAGGCAGTGCAAACTTGAATGAATTGCAGTAATTAAGTTTTGCCTCAACCCAAACATTAAACGAAACGGTGTAAACACGGGTCAAATGAGTATAATTGGTCCAATCTGGCAAAAGGGATGTTAAAAGTGGCAATTTTCAATAAACCACAAACGCCGACTCAAACATTTCAACCGCTCAACTACAACATGTTTAACCCATCAAAATACGTTATACACAAATATATGTATACAACAGCCGGGCCCAAATAGTAGAATTTTTAAAAATTGCCTTTTCAACTTTGAGTAATTGCATTTCACATTGAGAAAGAACTTTTTTATTTACCAAATTCTTGACATCAAAATGCAATTTTCCAAAAGACACTGAGAGGGCACTTTGTTTTGCAGCATGTTCATCCCAAAGGAGCCGCTTCTTTTCATCCAACATTGACGTTTTATTTATTTTCTTTTATCATACTGGAGAACAAATAATAACTCCAAGGTTTCTCACTTGAGCGGTTAAGCTAATAAAAACTTAAAAGTGAAATACAATAAATTTTTCAATCGCTATTTACACAACAGTGGCTGCCCCTCATATTCATTTCGTCTCTTAGAAACTGTGATGCAGCGATGCATAGCAATAACTTTGTGCTAAATAGAATAAGAAGAGCCGAGTATAATAATAAACCATGTTGGAAAGTGCCTCCACGGCCCATCTTGGCTTCTTTTTATGAATACGAAGCCTCATTCTGCATGATAAACTAAGGCTGCATGATTTGGTACGCAAATAAAAAATACAACAGGAGAGTGTTTTTACTCACAAGAGACTCCTGGCCCAAAAATGACTTGACTAAGGAATTGTTTTTCACATTAAAGCTCACTGGTTCTATTACAAATTTTTTTTTTTTTTAAATTATTACTATTAGAATTAACAGACACACAGATTAGAAGAAACACGCCCTAGTTCATTGGGGACGTTGAGTTGTGTAACGACTGCAATCAATGAACAGAGAAGGTCAATCTCACCTCCCCCCTAAGGAGCAAAGGAGATTGCGGAGGGCGGAGTCCACCTCAGGGTAGAGGCCATGGGGTTGGCGGCCCAAATTGTATTGTCTCTCTGAGGATCTGGCGCCAAATTGACTTGAAGCTAATAATGGAGCAGAGTTTGTTTCCAAATAAACACACGTCTCTTTAACCGGAATTCAAAGTCAACCAACGTACACGGCTGACTTTGTGAGGGCAAACACCAATTTTCTTTGCCTTCATGTTTAGAAATGTTTAGGAAATCCTTTTAGCTCTTATCGAAGTTTTACTCAACGTACACAGTTGAATTTTTCAACGGATTTTAACCTAGGTCTGGGTCTTTACGGGTTTGTTTTGTAATGTTCTGCAACTGGATACTTTAAACTGTAAAACTTTTTTTAGAGGTGAAACTTTATAAGAAACGGAAAAGACCACATGGTCTGCTTTATGTCAGCTAAGAAGAGCAAACGCAGTACTTTTTCTTTTAGCATTTTCTTGTTCCACCTTTTCTAAGTTTTAAAGCGCAGTTAAAATCGTATTAACACTTAAAAGCGTTGCACTTGGTGTTTATTACTTTTAAAATGCTCCTTAACTTCTAAATATTAAATTTCCTAAAACTTGAATTATGAAAAATTAAATTCAGTAAATCAAATTTTTTCTTCCCAAAATATTTCCACGCTCCGACTCCAATAAACTATTAGGAAAAAAAAAAATCAGCGAGAGAAGCCAAAGAGGCACATGTGTGTGTGCGTGACGCAGATCGACCAGAAGCTACAAAACGGCCACTCGTATAAGGCTCGAGTGGTCAAGCGTGGACACGATTGCCTCTCATCCATATGACCTACAGTATATACAAAAACCTACAAAGAATATCTTGCAGTCAGAGACGAAAAAAAAATCTGTCGAAAGTCTTAAGGATTTATACACTCGTAACTCGATCAGTACAAGAAAAAAGTTGCCAAAAAGAAAAAAAAAAAAAAAACAGGTGGCCACGTGTGATAACGGCCAACTGGTCAACCGGTGATGTTCCTTTCCAAAGTTGTTTATCCCGTTCAAACAAACTTGAGTCGTGTGTGTGGTGTTGCTTCGCATGCTTCTCTTTCAGCAATCACGCACGTGCACGATTATATTACGGATTCCTGCCGCGTAGTCGATGGTATAAACTGGAGAGGTCAGCCACGAGGGCTGCCGGATTTTTAATTGAATGCCACTGGGCATGCAAGATTCAATGAATTCCCAACCCCACATTTTTTTTTCCCCTCTCAAACTCTCACTTTTATTTGATCTACTACTTAGAAAATTGAATTATATTTTTTTCTCCATTCCACAAATTACAAGAAAGAATTTAATGATAGGGACTTACCCATGATGTGGCTTGGAAAAGGCGTAAACAAATAGCCGCAGTGGGGGTTAAAATGTGTTGGCAGAGCTATAAAGTGAGGCAACTTTCACACTGGGATGGACACCGAGTCACAAACACATTTAACGAGTGAGACTGTCAACCATGTGCGAAAAGAGGACAATTGGCACTAGAACTCAGTCCAATGTTTGGGTTGTACGTTGCCAGGTCGAGAAGGGACCCACTGCTGCGTGTTTCACTTCTATATTGATTACACTTTTCCTCCACCAACTACACACTATCCAACACAAATAAACTCGTCCTTTAAGCAGTCCAATCACAAAATAGATTTTTAATTGCCAGTGGATTTGCAAGTGGAGAAAAAGTGTTTACCTCAATTAACAAAAGGTTAATCACATCATTATTTTTTAATTAGACTTCGCCGTTTTCAAACCATTTTAAACCAAGAAACCCTTTTTTTTATAAATATAAAAACTAAAGTTTTTAAGTCTTTTTATCATTATTTTTTTTTTGTTATGACGGTGAATAGACTGACACAGCATCTGCAGTTGCTTGGCAACTTGCGATCAACCATCATTAAAATTTGCTCTCTGCCTATTCATTACTCACAAAGCTGCAATTAATGTGAGTGAAGGGTAGTGTTATAAGAGAAACGAAAAAGAGGGGTTGTCGCGACTCGCAACGCCCCCTTTCAATTTTACCTCCGCCTACATTCAATTAACTCGGTGAAATGTTTAATGAAAGTAAAAGTCAATTTACCTATAATCAAACTAAGCCTAAAAAGGCAACTGACAGTCACGATAAAATTGTAAACAATCTTCAATATGTTATTTTTGACTAACGAATAATGCATCAAATTCAATTGTGCGAGAGAAAGGTTTTCATCCAGCACACACCTGAGACCAGTCTTCAACCCCTTCCATTACAATTACGAATACCATTAGAGAAACACGAGCCATGCTGAATTAATATTATTTATTAACAAAATTCCTACGTAAACCTCCTCTAGGCAACGGCTCGAAAACCTCCTAAGCTGATTTCACAGAATTAAATTTCATCTCGTATTACACGCAAAAAGGGTTCTCCACATTTCCACTGTCTGCATATTATTTTACGTTCGGTGGGTCAGCCTAAGTCAATAAATCGAGTAAGGAAAGCTAATAAAACCAGACCCCTAGGCGCCCATGACTCAAAAAGGGTGGAAAAATGGATGTTCGGGTAAATATACCAGGTGTATATTTGTTACCTGCCTGACTCGTCAACATCTCTTGTCGTCATTAAGCGGCGAGAAAACACCCACTTTAAAGGTGATAATTTGTCTCGCACACAAATCCGTGACAATGGCAGTTAATTAAAAGTGGAGAAAAGCAAGAATTTAGTTCGCACGTTGTATGCAACTTGCCTTATCAGAACTCGGTCCCATTTGCTCGTCGGCCGATTGTATAAATCAATACAAACAACCCTTTTGCTGCTAACAATAAATAGATAAGAGTTGGAAAATTGTTTCTCAAGCGCATCAAAATTGTATTCGCCAAACGCCATTTTTTTTCCACTTTTCGAAAAACATTGAATTCTACCATTATTTTATTTCTAAAACTTATCTCTTGGGAAATAAATGGGTTGCATTCGTGGGTTTGCACAAGCCGAAACGTTACATAAATTGTGAAGTGATGATAAATATTATAAAAGCCCTTTCAGCATTAGAGTCGAACAAGCCAGCAAGATAGCAATGTAAATTTGTAATATTTGATGAATATTAATTTTTCAATTAGTAGGAAAGAAATTAGATTTTTATAAATCGTATTGAATTAGTGATAGGTGAACATACGTCACTCTTAAGGTGTTAAGCAGCTCGATGAGCATGTGGTTCATGAAAAACTCACTCGAACCTGACATTGAGTGAGCGCCTAAGGATTCCTGTGCGTGACGGAGCAAAGCAGTTCATTGCTTCGGCAGTTTACAATAAAGTTGGCGCGCGCCGGAGCACACGACCAAGAACGAGTGTTTTAAAGAAAAAGAAAGAGCGAAGAAGGATGCTTTTATCTTTGCTTCATTATCCCCATCCGTTCACGCATTTTCCTCAGGGACTTATGCGAAAATGGTTTTCAACTCTGAACTACTCTCACTTGTACAAAGGAGCTCTCAAAACTGGGACTTATTGAACGTTTAGCTATACAAAACTGAATTTCTTACTCAGGTATTGCAGCAAAGACTCACATTTCATCTTGTGCGGAGTTTTTAAGGGAACGCTTCAGAAAGTCCTCGAGTTACTTATTTGTCACAACTTTTCTCTTTTATATTTGATTTCTAAATTTAAAAGTTTGAAAATATTTGAACTTACCCTCATTTGTTCTAATTGAGTCCTCAAATTATCTGCCCTTGTCAGTTGATCTGATCCTGTCACCGGAAACGATCCAATGTACTATTTAAAAAAAAAAAAAAAAAAGAAAAGTCAACAAAATTAAATTTAACATCATGCACATATTTAAGCAATATGATTATACAAAAAAGAAAAAAAATTGGTTGCAGCAGCCAGGTGCTCATCTGCTGAAAACTCCCCTCAATCAAATGTGATATCAGCTGCCGCTGCTGAATGCAAATTGCAATCATTATTATAACTGAGGTTGGATATGGCATGAAGAAGTAAAAGATGATTATGAATATAAAGTGCTCAATTAGTCTTACAATGTTAAAAACCAGTTAGGTAAAGCTAGCATTAGCATACACTTTCCATCTGATAACTTTTATGCAGTACTTTAGATTACAGTCCATTCGTACTTATAACTTTGTCTGTTTGCAAACTTCACGAAAAAAAAAAAAAAAATCAACTTCTTAAGCGAGTACATTAAAAATTAAAATTTATTTCTTCGAAAACTTCTCTCATGTTTACCCTAAAGCTGGTTTCTTTTATTTGAATAAACTTACATTTGTAATGATATTTTATATATGTGTATATTCAATATTTTCAAAACTTCAGAAATTCTTAATTATAAAAGTAGATAACTGCAAACAAATACTTAAAAAACATTTTTTATCTTTTTAACCTTTCATCCTTTCCAATGTAAGGCTAATATCCAAACGCATGCTGCGACATCAGTCACCACAATAAAGAAATATACATACGCCTCCAACAACCCGCAGGGTATCACTGACTTCCTTTTAAGTCTGGAAGGACACACAAATCAGCGTTGCTCTCACACTCCTTATCCCCTTACCCCGCCGCTTTCTGAGAAAGGCTTTAATGGAAACAGATGTGCGCGAAGAGCTGGCCCCTCATTAAAACAAAGCCATTGCTTGATCTCATCCGGATACACAACCATGGGTCAAAGGCTCACAAAATGGACTCATGAAGACAAATTGAGCCCAAACTTAACTCCAACACGCTTATTATTTCCTTTTCAGCTTTCTGAAACGACTAGAATTACGTCTCGAATTTCAGCTCAAATTAAAATACATTTGTATTAATTTCACTGTATGACTACCGTTTACTTTCTGACAGTTTGTGAAATTGTTTTTGTAATTGCTTCAGCAATAGTAATGTATAAATTATGCATACATTTTTTTAACCATTTTATGGTATTATCCTTTTGCATTAGAAGATTGTAGTGGTGATAAACGCAATAGAAGAAGAAAATTGTGCGTGACTATCTCGAATATGAAGTTAAGAGACAAGCAGTAAACGCCCTTCTATTTTGACAGATTTGTGACACATCCCTTCATTACAATTCAACGCTCACTTCTCACACCCGAGTTGAGATTTCAATGAATTCACACATTTTGGAATGTCCTAAAGTGACATTAACTGTGAAAGAACAACTTCCGCTGCCACGTACCTGTCCTGTTTCAACTCAAGCAGGTTTAAAGTTAAGGCGTATAGAACAAGTGAAAAGGGGGGGTGCAAGATTGTAGACTCCATCCTCTTCTAGTTCCATCAAACCACACCCTCCTTCCTTTTCCGGGTGTGTTGGAGACAAACGCGAGAGGTCGTTTGAAGCGACAGCGGAAAGCCATTGGGCAACACGCAAGCCAGAAGATGACAGAGCAACTTTTCCTTGAAACAGCAGCTCATATCTCAAAAGGGGAAACCATACTAATAAAGTACAGTACATTAGTTAATAACATAAATAATCTCGGTGAGGGATTTATTTTAAGCAATTTTCACTCTTTTGTTTTAATGAGTTTAAAGCAGAAGGAATTTGACTTTCTCTTTTTATTGCAGTTGTCCATTCGGTTAATCAAATGACAGTGGTTGAAGAAAATTTTTATAGATATTGTTGATTATGAATATGGAAAAGATAGTTGTCACAGGAACTTGAGATGCTTATCTGATGTGTGAGTCACCGAAAAACGAGAAGGGAGAAAAGATTGATGCCATCAAATGAACTCTCATTTACTGTGGGAGACTCCTCCTCTAGTGCGGACTTCACCAAATGGACTTTAGGGTGAGATGCTACTGCGCATGTCTCGTGCGAAAAGTGAATCCAGGGTTTATTCTGCCATCTATTGCGGAGTGTAGAAACTAGTGAGAGAAATTTCCCCGCATGTCTTAAATTAATATGAAGTAATTTCCACATGATAAATTTTTAAAATGGAAGACGTTAATTAAAACTTTACCAGAAATTCTGAATTTCATAATTAATATTGATTAAAGCTGTCTCACGTCTGGGACCAGAGAAAGTGCTGCCATCTCGTTATCAAAAGTCAATTTACAGTTGTCACTCAGTAAAATTGATGCAAGAACGATATGACGGAAGGGAACGATTTACGTTTTTTTTTTAAAAAAAATAAAAGAAAAATTCGACCACAAAAGTTTTTTTTTCTAATCGAATTTTTGTCTGTTTTGAAACGCACCGCAAGAATAATAAGATGTAACATGACGCAGTGATTGTAATAAAGAACCAAAACACGGTCTTGGTTAACAGAATCAAACGTGATCACCAACACTTTTATGAAACTTAAGAATAGCCCAAAGTCTCTTTTTCCCTTTCTCAAGAGTTTTAATCGTTTTGGCAGACTTCCCTCTCTGTGCTGTTCTATGATCCCTGGTGTTCTTGGCAGCACTGGGCGTGTGCGTTGACCCAACTGCCCCTTTTCTCTCTTCGGCAATCTTGGCCACAGTGTAAATGGTATGATCAATTTCAGTGCGGCTTTTGACTTCACCAAAGCACAACTCGTCACCTGGAGTTATGAAATTCAATCGAGTGAGAGACGTTTCAAGCACGTTTCCCTTCTTCACTTGCAAAACTCTAAACCCCATCCAGTTCCCCAACTAAAGAATTGAGAAGGAATGGGAAACTGCTAGAAAAGCACTTCAATGCATTTAAGAGAAAGTTAAGAACATATTTAGACTGCAAGGCACATACATACATTCAGTAAGGGAAAAAAAATGCGAGTCACTATTCGGTTTGCCAACTAAGCATTTAATCAGCATACTTTTGCCACTCTTCTCGAATATATAAGAGTAACAAACCCTAATTAAGGCATAAATTTTGCAACAAACGCTCATTAAAAATTCAAGATTACCATCTAGAGTTCTTTATGAATTTCCAACGATAAAAGGAACTACTTTTTTATAAGAACAAAAAGTGTAGTGAGTGGAGTGAATGTCCACAGTAAATGATGTATTGCTATCTAACAATGAATAAGGATTAAAGGTAAATTAGCAAATTTGTATCCTTAAAAAATAAGAATACAATAGTTGCTACACAAAATAATGTCGTTTAAAAACCTATACAACATTTATTATAATATACGGTTGCATACTATTTTATTTTTAGTGTCTTATAAATTTTATATTTTATTTAAATATTATTCTGGTATTCTTCAGGTAAATTTTTTAAATGTCATTTTTGAACGAAAAAGCTTTTCTAGAAAAAATTCAATATTTCTATTATGCAAAGTACAAGTTTTTTTTAAAAATGTACAATTTTAAGCTTTCACTGTAATTTAATTTAATACTGGCCATTAATTTGTTGACTTCTCGTGGGAATGAAAATCGTTTCCCTACCCTTTCTTTACAAAGCAAATATTATTTCAAGGCATTATAATCGTATGTCATATTGATATTTATGAAGCCTTGCACTTAGTTTGTGTAAATTGCGAAACTCAATAACATAATTAAAACAATTGTTAATATAGTTCAAATAACGTCACTATAAAAAATTCTGTATAAAGAAATAATTCTTTTGAATTTTTTTTTTTAGCTGCTGTAAGGCCTTTCAATTCAACCTTATTCCTCTAAGAAATACAAACTTGAAAACAAAAGCTAGGAAATTTGGTTACCGTCAATTTTTGAAAGTGGCTGCGTGCCTCTTAGGCGTAAGTATGCATTTGATCTCAGATCGTTGCGAAAGGCTAATCTAATAACAGCGACGAAGCGAAGGGTCTGTCAGGATTCATCAGCTGACGGAATATAGTCTACCATTATTTCTGTCAAAGACGTCTTTCTCTTATTGAGCAAAAAAAGAACAAAAGAAAGAGCTAAAAATAGTTTCTCTTTCTGCTGTATAGATTCTGCTTTGATTGAGGTTCAGAAAGTCAGAAACTTGTTTATCCTGGGACCAATGGCAATGAAAATGACTTCACTCTCCGTGGTTTTAAGCATTAAATTTACCATGGAAATAATCAGCAACGTCAGAACCTATTGCACCCATAGGACATAGATGAATGTTGCAAAAGAGATTTACAACATCCCTATGCACGTCTCAGTTTTTCATCTCAAAACAACCCTCTCGTTCCCATTTCCATTTTGACTGTCAAATAAATGCGTGTGAAAAATCCCGGACCAAATATCTCAAAAACCCTGCGTGAGAAGTTTGCAAACAAGCTGAGAACTTCCATTTTTTTAATAACAATAAAACAAACATGTCCATTCAACATCTCCTCTAAATCGTTACGCACGTTTTAAGACATGAATAATAGATTACAAACGGTGTTTGTGTAATGACATTAGTTTTCTATTTTTAGTTAAGATGGCAGCACGATTTCTACAATGATCAAAATTTACCAAAACAACCAAATACCGAAAAATCTAATAAAAATTTCAAGCTAATTAACACAACAGAAAAGTGCATCCTACCTTGCACACCTGAGCAGCAATCCACATGGAAAACGTCAAGTAACTGTGATCAGCAAATTTTGGAGGAGAAAAAAAAATCAGTGCACGACCGTGAAGTCGAAGAGGGACATAACACGCATTCCAGCACGCGCCTTCTATGACGCTCACAACGCACCAGGTGTACCTGGAACCGCATGAGAGAGGGTCCGGGGCAAATCGATGCACGTGCGCACATTGTAACGGGTTCTGATTGGGTGTATAGAGAACACGTGGGAAGTAGGTTACTCAAAGAGAGGTACCAAGCTTTACTTCATTCACTTGCACAAATTATTTGCCAAGTGTCGTCTTGGGATTTCTATCAATTTAAAGAGTGAGGGAGAAAAAAAAGAAGTGTCTGGGAAAAAAGGATACACTATAATGAAAGCTTTTTACAAAGTTTAAGAGTGGTGTGATAGTGTTCTATTTGCACAGCACACCTGATTCCCATTTTCTTTTATCGAACAAATTCTTCTAAGAAAAGTTATCGTTTACTTTCCACTTTCTTTAAGATCATAAAGATTATTACCCCACTTTAAGAAGGCGTAATTGTCCTTGCACTTTTTTTATTTTTTTCTTCTATGCGTGAATTCTTCAAATTTCTGTTTAACAAGGAAACCACGAGAGTCAAGCAGAAAGCATTTATCAGAGTCTAAATGAAGCAAACTTAGCAATAGAGGCAAGAAGCGTGAAAATGGAGATAAAACACGTTAGAATTAGTATGGGAAAAAGGTGGAATAGAAAAAAAAATTAAAGTAAAAACTTAAGTGAAAATGTAAAAAAGAAAATACGAGAGTTCAGCCAAGGACAACCAGTCGAGACAAATGAATTTGTTTATCAGGCCGGATGTGTAATATTTTGTCGTGGCAAGATGTGTGGAGAAATTTATGGCGGTTAATTTTAATCTCGCATTCACCGTGTTTCTGGCCGTTACCACATTTGTAACTGACGGCTACTAGACCAAAAGAACATGAATGACAAGCCGTTGATGAAGTAACTTTTTTTTTTTCTAAATTGTTCTCTTGACATTTTTCCGTTCAGTTTATTTTATATAGTGTACGGCTATGTGAAGACGGGGCAGATCGTCAAGTCATTGCACGTGCAAGAGCGTGCTCCAGCGGAAAACGGGGGAGTGGTTGGGAGAGGAAGGCAATCACAACAGCGCCAAGTGGCGGTGTAGGGAATGGATAGAATGGCTTCTGCTTTTCGCCACACTAAGCAGACATACGACAGAAAAATATGGTGCAGCCAAATCATTCTCCTACAGAATAGCAATACGAATAAAACGGTGGAGTTGAAAGTTGATAAAGCTTGAGAATTTCATTTTTTTATGAGGAAATATATATGTAACTTTCTTTGTTCCTTCTCTTTCATTAAGCTGAACTAGACACTTAAATTTCTTACGGTTATTTAGGGAATCAGCAGGACATACAGAAACGTCAGATGACATTCCCCTCTCTCTCTCTTGGTACTACTGGAAATCTACCTTGATGAATTAATGGCTCCCCTCTTTCCCACACATTTGCCAAGTAGAAGAAATTGTGTAAGTCCCGACCCATAATTTACAATTTATGGCTTCGGAATGTAGATGAGGTATGAAACTGTAATAATTAAAATGCATTCATTCGAGTAACTTTATGTTTTCATAAAAATTTGGAGAAAACGACAAAACCGAAATATATTTTATCATACTTTTCTGGTAATCATCACTTAAGTATTAAAGAGCTCTCAGTTGATATCCATTTGATCACTTGTTTGCCTAAGAAAAACAAATTTTCTTCTGCATTTCAGTGAAATTGCTCCTTCAAACTTGAACCTGCATCACGTTAACAACATTCTGGAGACACTCCAATTTACTCAATCAACTTTCAAATGTTATACACTTGGCAAGTGAAGAGCCAAGACAAATAGTTTCCCCACTTTCAGTGGTAGCATTACCTTTACCACGAGGTCTCAAAAAAAAAAAAAAAAACGAATTTCACTAAGTAAACCAAGTCATTCGTTACACTAGTAGCAAACCCAAACAGACCTTTTCAACTTTCCTCCTGCATTGCTTGTTCGTCAAGAGCTTAACCACATTTGGGAATTCAGAAAAAAAAATAAAAAGAAAAGAAAAACCCAACACTGCTAGACCCAATGTTGTAAGTCGGCTGAGGATATTATTAGAAGATTGTCTATCTGAAATCACACTTGGGAATTGGTAGTGGAAAAAAAAAATTTCCATCTTTAAAAGAGGCACGAAAATGAAAAGAGGAAACGAGCTTGCACGGCATCATCATGATGAAACAAGGAGACCACAGAAGAAGCTGGGGTGGAGGCGGATGAAGAGAGAATTCCGGAAATTGCCATCCATGTCAAACATTGTGCAAAATTAAGCGTGAAGATGCGAGAAAAGAAGCGAACAAGTGACTGATGAGGAGTGAAGTAATCTAAAAAAAAAATTCTGTGAACACATTAGAAGCTGTAATCTTAGAAGATTTTGTCATTTGAGTTATATATTATGCCATGCACGATTTTTAATTGCATACTCATGTGTTCGCTACCTAAAAGTGTCTGTTTATGTTACCTGACTCAAACAGATGACTAAATAACCTGACCTGTTTAATAAAAGCACAAATTGGCAAATTATGTAAAGTTTATTACGCCAAGCTGAATTACTAAGCTCGTAAAAATGATGCAAATATCAACTACTAAAGACATGATTACACCCGTGAATTATGAAATCACATATCCAATAATTTATTTCAGATTTCATAAAAAAAAACCTTTCTAGAAAATTTTACTCTCATTTATATGATTTATTTATTTGCTTTTTAGTAAACCCATTTGAATGTAATTTATTATTAATAACGCCAGGTTGTGAATTTCCAGTCTGACAAATAAAAAAGACGAGCCAATTGAAATGTTAATATCGGGCATCAACATGTCTGAAAAATGGAATTTAATAGCGTAGTTAACACTACCAATCTTTGCCAGTGTTTTTATCACAATTTAATGATTCGGAATTTAATTGTTTACCTTTTGTGGCCGTCATGTCGTGAGCGTTTAGAAACAACAAAGACGAAGACTTACGACAGTTGTGTCGTTTTAATGAAAACAAACCACTTGTACCCCACAGCTACAATCTTCTGCAGAATCTCCCTCAAAACGCATCTAAGATTCAATTACTTTCAAGTCAACTCTATATAGTTCTTTAGGGAACGGCAAAAAATAGAACATCATTAATTTCTCAAGCTGTAAATATAAAACAAGTTACGAGTCAAGTTAAAATCTTAGAAAAATAAAGATTTTGCAATTTCATAATTTATAGCTGCTTTAAAGCTGAAATCGACTTCAAAATGTCCTAATAAAGCTTGTGAAAAAGACTCATAAATATTCCCGTCCCAAAGAAAAAAAAACTCACTAAATTAAAAAATATCGACGTTTAGGTTAAGAGATGCAAAGAAGAAAGAAAAAAAAATGGAAGTTTTTCCTTGTATTCTCTCTGGATTAAATACTTTTTATCAAATTGGAATAATCTGATCATCAAGGCAGACAGCAAACGCGACACTGTTTCTTCTATTATCGATCCATTTACAAATTCTTTGAATTAAAAAAAGAAAAAAACTTTTTAAAATGCGCACTTAAATTGAATTATTTTTGTAGCTTCACTCAAGAAAGTAACTCAACCTTAATTGACACTGGTATTTTGCCATTCTTATTTCCTGACGTCTATTTACATAAAGTAGACATGTGACTTTGTATTAAAATATCAATTATTCAAACGAAGGTTCTTTTTTTCTTATTTATAGTTTAAACCCTTAGGCTTCTTCGCAATTTTTCTTCAAAGTACTAGGCGTTGACCCAAATTTTACCCTTCAAGTAGAGCTAAAACAATATTTTTTCATGTGTTTCTTTCTTGCACCTTCCCTGGCTTGTGATTTTCAAAACTATAGATCCCACTTGTCAATACACTCAGCCTGTCAGAAACACAACCATTTCAAAAGCTTCATTTCTCTCCAGAAATGAGTTTTAGGTAACACGTTTTTTCAGCACCCAAATTTATACACTATTGTCATTTTTCAACTACAATTTATTTTCTGTCTAAAAAGACTCTTCTTAGTTGATATTTCAATTGCGATTTTTACGTTTATGTCAAAATGTTATTTACAATAATCATTGCTCATTGTCACAATTTTTTTTTTTTTTTTTTGGGTTCGTCCAGTTCAATTCACAATCAAATTAAGTCCATCCTAGCATTCACGAAATTGCACCATTTCCCAGGTGTAATGTCGAACATGTTGTAATAGCAAAGGTCTATTCAGTAACAAATTGTCCACTCGACCACTACATTTAATGGACATTCATCTCTATTTATGAAACCACTCAGAAAGGTTTGTGTTCGTAACACTTGTATACCAGCCTATTGCCGTAAGTCATTCCTACATGAAAAGTTAAGAGAAAATCCAATTAGACATTACGCACCTTTTCATAATTAACCCGTTCATTATTACCAAGCGTAATTTCAAAAGCTGATGGTTTTCATCGCACCGCCAAAATTCAATAGGCAATAAAATGGCAAATGTGACGGAAAAACACTTAAAATATTTGTTTCTCATTCAGCTAACGAGTTTTGCTTGCGGTTTTGCAAGAAGAGAAAGTCAACCCCATTAGCACATAGGCGACTCTAAATGGGCTATAAGTTCTTTTGTGTGTCTGAGTAAGCTGAAGTTCAATTTTACAAATGGAGCCACCAAAAAAAAAAAAAAGAAATACTCATCGGTGTAGTTTGACAATCGAGATGTTATAAACTTTTAAGGGAAAGAAAGAAAATTAGCTCTTCTCTCACAAACTAAGATTCCTCTTAGCCAATTATTTTGCTATTCACACGTGGAAATGGAAGCTTTCACGCAACTTGAAATTGTAAAAGTGAGAGAGTTAAGCAGCTGTAAAGCAGTTTTAATGAAAAACTCTACGTTAACGCAACGTTAATGCTGCTTGATTAATCAGTGAAAGTATAGCATTTGCAAATGAGCATTTCCCCCATTAGAAAGCTTTTAATCTCTCAATATTTTTTTCACTCTCGCCTTTCTTTCCTTCCACGTTTCCCAAATCATTCTGATGGGAATGTTTTATTTATTATGACGGGCAATGAAGCAGAAAAAAATTTAAGAGGAATAAACTACACTTTTGATGTAAGTGAAAATGATGTTTCTAGCTCTAAAAAAAACTTTTTCTTCCTCTGTGTATTTTTTACGATTAAATTATTTCTAAACTGAAGTATTTTTCCTTTCATTGATTTAAAAAAGAAATTTTGTCTGTGTTTTGCAACTTACAATTAGAAACCTCATTTTATAAGCCATAGAATACAATGTCAGAAAAAGAATGACAGATGATTCATTAGAAAACAAGCTTCTTTTGAAAAGTCTTGCACCATTTTTCTCAGTTGGCAGATAATGATCCCGAAAATTCCCCTTTCTCTTTTATCACAAATATACCGCTTGCCTTCACAAATTAACCACACGAACAAAAGACGGGAAGTAGTAATAACACACGGCATTCAGTCAAACTCCTAATCAGGAACCAATTTGATCCCCTCCAACTGTTAGTTACGCTTTATTTAATGCCGTTTCCTAATCAATGCGAAATGCACAAAATTAGCCATTATCAATCTGCCAACTTATTACTACGCCATTAGACCACACGAGCGGTCATATTAACGCGCCAATAATTTCAATTATTTTTAAAAATCGCTCCTGTCATTCCAAACTATAATTTATTCTCCTCTTGAAAATAATTCCTCCTCGTAAAGAAGAGAAATCCAATATGAATCTTAGAACTTTTCGGCTGCTTGTATTGAAAAGCCGTTGAGATGTCGTACATCATTTTGCGATTTATGATTCTAACTTACTGACCTGATATATCTCAAATCATAAAAATTTCTCTCGTTTGCGCATTACGAATCATTAATATTCCGAATTGGGAATTTGCCATTATAAGCTTCTAAATTGTTTGTGCAAAATGGAAAAATAATAACAAAGTAAAGTGCTAGTCCCCAACATGCACATCTTTATAAAAATCGAGTTGAGCTTTAATACAAAGCACACAAAGGAGTGGAAGCAATGCATATGCATGAGGCACAAAGAGAGCGCCTACGCAGGTGATTTATGCTCACTTAGATCCCCCTTAATTATCGAGCAAGAAAGAGCGCAGCATGGAAAAGTGGGCAGTACAAAGAGAATTGAAATCATGCTACAACAAGCCAATATCATTATCTAACTTATCTTAAACAACCCAGTGGTAACCTTTTTGCATTCGTTTCTGTATTTGTCATGCCTCTCCATTTCGCAATGTTATTATCAATTATTCAACCAAAGTGCACTTTAATAATTATAAAATTTTTAAATAATTAAATTAACAAGAAATTCTTCATGATGTTTAATAAGTTTGATAAATATAAATCTCTCCCTTGCTTTTAATTAATTTATAAAGTTTGTAGATTTAATTAATTCCTCTACTAAACGTCAGGATTCGCCTCCTTAAGGCATTCCCTAAGTTTTAGGGGTTCGTCAGAATGTTCTCAAGTCGGAAGGTCACACTAAGGGGGTGTATGGGTCAACAAGGATTGATAAGTCAAAGAAGCACGGTAAAAACACGAGAGGAATGCTAACAAACCAGAACACGAGCCACTAAATGTCTGACGCTGACTTCGACTTGTCTTACAAAAAAAAAATCCCTACCATAAAAAAATCTTGAGATACTTACGACCTCACTTGGAACTGATTTATGAAATATGGTATCGAGCAATTAGTAAACCCTTCTTGTCATAAATGATTAAATCTAGCGTCATCTTCAAGGTATAGTTTCATTAATCTTACACTTGAGACAGAATTCCACTTTATTGTTTTTTTATCCCCAGGTCACATACCATGTGATATTATTCAATTGTGTCTGAAACAAACAGGAGGATATAGAACTGAATTTTTCATTCGGTTCAGTTCAATGAACTAATAATTACCATTTTTTTCTTTGTAGATAGAAATTGTAAATTCTCTTTCAACCGATGCAAATAGAACAACAACAAAAAAAAAAAAAAAATCTTTTTAATCACCAAATGCAAATACCGAAAATGAAAACCTATGCATAATTAATCAATACAAATGCAATAACATTCTACATAAATTCTTAGTGAATTTAATGAGCCTCAAGTCGACAGTCTTAATTATTTTGATTTATAACAAGTCACTCCATAAAGACGCCTCTGACCTCATCTACACATAGCACAACACGTGTGAATGGCTATCTACGAGTCATTTGCAAGACCCCGTCAACAGGAAATGTGAAAGAAAAAAAAATTTACGGACTAACCGCAGTAATTAAGAATAATTTGTCTCTTTCATTTGCAAGTAACTTTAATGTAATTCCACTAGAGAGAGGACTAGAGGATGACTTTACCTGAATAAATTTCGTCAATTGTGTACACCAAAAATATACATTCATCAAGGCCGAGAGAAATTCCTTTGAGATTTCGAATAAACATTGGAAAATCAATAAACTTAGATCTACAAACCCATATCGTGAAACGTTATCCAAGTGTGCAAACAGTGTGTCTTAGTTTTTATCGTTCAAATCAACTGAGTACTTCTCAAAAAAATTTCTTTGCATCGTGATAACATTCAGGTTCTTTAATGAGGCATGCCCAACATGTAGAATGTAGCTTAAATTCCAAACTGTAGCCTAATAACATAATGGCTTTATATTTGTTTTAAACATGAAGTCAAATTTTAGGGTCATGGAACCTTTGATTACTTAAAAAAAAAGTTCTTGTTGTATATGTATACAAGGACGATGAAACGACAGTCAGGGTTAACCCTATCCCACCCAGTCAAGGGTAGAAACAACAGCAGGGAGTATGATCGAGGTACAGTAAATCATAGAAAAAACCAGTTCCAATGAGTTATTTGATTGGAATCTCGTAAAGAAACAACTTTAACTAAACTGCTCTCATAACTACAAAAAAAATGGAGTGTGCATTTTGTATGTGAGAAGAAAAAAATGGAGTCATCTGATATGTAATATTCATAAGAAACTTTCCATTTCAAAATTCAACACCTAGCTAAAATGACATTCTCAGATTCCTTTTTCTACACAATCAACGTTGCTTTATCAGCCGGGAAAGAGAGACCTCGTTTATAGCCCATTTCCAATTGACCTTAGGTTCAATAAAAGACACCTGTGGCTGCACCCTCATGCAATTCCCATTTTCAAATGTAAATACGCCCAGCTTTTCAACTTAATCAATTTATTGAGCCTTTTCAACCCCTCAGATTGACATGCCAACTGTAAAACGATGGACTCGCAATACAAGGGATCTATTTTTAGTCGCATAGAAAAGTTTTTGAGAAAGTAAAATGTTCTGGCTCGCTCCTGCCTAGTCCAGCAAATCATGTTATGTGCCTTCTACTGGAATGATTTCATCTTGTTATCCACTCAATGTTTGGCCCCATTCCCATGCAAAGGCATGCACAGCTGTAGCCATCAATCCTTTGGCGCCTCAACTCGCGTACTCTAGCATCTGGATTTTCAATGACTTTTTTTTATTTCCTAATTTATTGTCATTTTCATTCATGCTAAATCCGACCCATGACAAATACGTGCAATTTTTTTCACATGATAAAACCCGCTTTAAATATTTATTTTCCTCGGTTTTTAATTGCTCATGTCCAAAAACCAATTACGTGAGCAAAGTTACAAGACTTTAAACGAGGTATTTACAAGCTCGGCTCATTTGGCGAAGCAACATTTTTTTCGCCTCCCTCTATACCAACGAGTTTAAGCCACGGGAAAGGAAGTTCCTCAGCCTTTTTTTGTTTTCACTTGTTAAAGAAAGCGAATTCCTTCTCTTAAATCAGATCACTTCAATTTTTTTTTTCAATTATGCACTTAAACAAAATTGATTATGTTGTACGAACCTTTGAAGATAAAATCTAAAATTGGTCAAGAGAAACGAACTTTTAACCAGTTTAGAAGCAAAAATAAACAGTTTACTTTGCGTGTTTAGGCTTTAAAGTTATTTGTAAATTACTCACACGACAAATTTGTGGAACAAATTGTGAAAGTGGACGGTCGGTGAACAATTTTAATCAAATGAAGCCAAATTCAGACACACAATTACGAAAGCACAAACGGGTCTCCAATTAAAACACACAATATTATATTGAGGAAAAGAGTATGAAAATGAAAAGCAGCGCGTATGACCACAATTTATCGCTTTACTCGCTAAATTCCACCAGCCCTTCGAATTGAAGGTGAGAAAATGAAAGCTACACACTCGTGGATTTATCGGGAAAAGAGGATTTCAAGAAAGACAGTCACTTTTATAATCAGATCCACGCAGGACGTGTCAAGGGCGAATGTAGTGCAGTAACTCAAAACACTACTTCATTTCTCCCCAACCCCAACGTCTAAAAATAATCCGCATTTTAAAAACATCGTTGTATACTTACACTAGAAAACTCCACAGCAATCATGTTTGAAAAAACTTCTATTTGTGTCTATTTGTCAGGTATACATCTTGCTACTTGTCCTTTCAAATCGTGTCAACTTTAAGTCGCAGGATAACTGTCTGCACATGTTCCTCGCGTGCACTTTTCGTGGCCGGGAACCCCCACGTCTCCGGGGTTGCCGCGGGCAGGCAAAGAGCCCAAGACAAGACCATGGAAGAGTCCACATTTGAACTAATCAGTGTACAGGGGTGACTCATTACATGGTGCTCACACAGCCAGTTCAACTCCCTGATGTATTTCGTTGGAGTATTGCTAATTAAATTGATGTTACATTTTTAATAGCCGCTATTGCCCCCATCTGTTATTAATTACATTTTATGTTGAAATTCATTAATCTGTGTTTGAACATCATTTTTTTTTATTTCGTTCGACTGTCCTTGGGTTTCATGTAGGCCAGGGATGGAATTACTGAAGGTGATTCCAGCAGTGGTAAATATTTTCCCCTCTTTTGCAATGGCAACTTAACCACGATAATTCACTTGGTATCTGAGGAGCAGGTGTGGCCAGCTGCGTTTTCAAAGCTATGAAGAGGCGAGTGACTCCATTAAGCTTCTCTTGCATCAAACAAATTAAGAAGACACATGCCATAAACCCTTTAACGCGGCAGTTTAATAGAAGCTATAAAATTGAATACACTTTTGTTTTTCTTTTATGAGTAACCAAATTTGTTACCTTCGTTGTCTACTTTAGAATATTCAACCTTCACTTATTTATTAAGCTGAGAAAAAATGAAAGAAAACGTGTTCTGCTAGAATAACTCACTTCCATCCACACCTCACTCATAAACTAGTGCAACAAAGTTGCTGGTGCAGGAAAGGAGTGCTCAAATACAGGTGTGAAACGGTTTGTTCACTAAGTTTCTATGCTTGGATGATAACTCAGAAAAGCTGCGTGAGAAAAGCTAAGGATGATCGTCTTGCTAACAACTTGCGTAAAGGGAGAAAGTTTTTAATCATAGCATTTAGTGGCTTTAAAGTTTACTCCCATACCAAAATCCAATTTATGGCCATCTGCCGAACGTTTGTTTACACTATGAAAATTAATTTAAAAATTTCTCGCAAAACTTAATTATAAATCGGAGTTATTTTTTTTTTTAATTTTTAATATATTACTTTTGTTCAAACTTTTCGATTCCATTAATTTGGAACCGACAACTCTTTAAAAAAGCTTTCAAGGTGTATTCAAATTTACCAAATTCGTGTTCTGAAAACATATCAATTGACTTTGAATTGAAGAGCTCACGTAAAAACCCAAAGCAAATATCGATCCGTTTTTCACTCACTTTTCACATCTAAGTCGATCATTGGCAATTCATTTAAATTAAGTGACACGTTCTCTCTTCTTTCTGACTTCCTTCCTTCTACCAATCGTGTGCCCTCCGTGAACTAAAAATCAATAAAACTTTCACTTGCGAGAAGAGAAATTTTTGAAATGTTATCTAAGATTATATTTTCAACTGCATTGTGTATGAAATTGAATTTGATAAAAAATGAAATTATTTAGATCGTAAAAAAAAAAAAAAATAGGAAAATTCCAACTATAAAAAAATAACTTGTGGACAAAGTTTTTTTTCTCCTCAGGTAAAACTTTACGAGTTTCACTGGCAAATGAAGTCATTTGAAGCAGGGTGTATGTGTTATGATATAGTGTGTGATGTCATCCTTAGAAGGGGTGATGAAGAGGAAAGGGAAGGTGGGGTGTGACAAAAGTGGAAGAGAAAAAGAGGAAGGGACAGGAATTTAATGAAGCAGTGCACAAATTGTTTCAAATTGTCGTGATTATGAGACTGCAGCACGACAAGCGACGCAAGATATAAAAGTAGAGAGAAGAGAGGAGAAAAAGGAATTCCATTTCTTCGTACAAGCACACGATAAGGTGGCGTGGAGCTGGTTCCCTTATATAAACTACCGTTCCTCACTTTCTAATAACCATCAAGCTTGTAATTGGAGAAAGAGGCGAAGAGAAAAGTCGACTTATCAAACAGCCCTAATAAACTTTCTTCTACTGTATTACATATAACTTCTCAAATTGCAATTTTCCTTCTTTACCAGTTTCAACAGAATACTGTCTACTTTACATTTATATCAAACAAAAGCGCGTTATGAACGGCTGCTGTGGTCCCATTTACCTAAAAGTTCCTTCCTACGGGATCAACTCGAGATTTCATTGGAAATTCTAAGGTTTAGAGAAATCTCTTTTCAAGTTGATGACTCAGAAAGAAATGAACAAATTATGACATTTGGAACCAATAACGAGAGAAATTATTTTAAAAAATGGGCTTAAACTTTCTCTTATCTTTTTTTCTGTTTTTATCATCAAACTTTTAACGATTTTACATTAAAAGAAGTCAACGCGAGAGCCACTAAAAGGAAAAAAAAACTCTACTCGTTTCCGTCTAACATTCAGTTCCATCAATATTTTTCGTCGACTTGCCTTTATTTTTTGACACACAACAAGCCCACAAGGTGGCGTTTTAAAGAACTAATTGACAATTCCCACATCTCCACTTGAGTCCTTTTCTATAGTCTCATAGTTCAGCGCGCGATCGAGGCGAAGGGAAAACGGGAGTCGTAGACGTGTGCAGGGCAACACAATAAACCCTAATAACATTCAATTGGATTTTACAGCCTCTTGTGCCGCGCCTCTTCCGCCCCCCAAATGTGTCGCTTCCCACTATGACTCTCATTCCATACTCCACCTTCTGCCTATCTTTGGCGCTTCGTGCCAACTGGAATGTGCACGATGCGGACAACGGACGCGCCAGTCTGCACTTAAGACACCGATGGCTGCACAATCAAACAGCACCTGGCAGGCAAACGCGCACTAAATTCCACCTCCGTCTTACCAATCAATCACCGCCGTCGCATTCAATAAATGAAGGAAACTTACATATTTTTCATTCTCAAATATATTGAAAACAAAATTTATTAAAATAAAATAACTGAAAATCAAATAGTTTTTTCTTTTTCCAACTCTTGTTTCTTTTATTTATCGATATTAAATTACCTCAAGAAGCTAGGCCGTCGGGGAAAAAAAAATCCTGCTTCAAATAGATTTCAGCAGTGTATCTTACTTCCTACGGTATCAGTAAAGCCGGCATAAAAGTGATATACGACGCGTCGTCCCTCTGCCTGGATTGACCTAATAACCTCTTGGCAGTTGACCTCCCTCAAAAAGGGTCCTCAAGATAAGACCCCCCATCGAACCAGGAAGAAAAAATACTAGTCTTCCTGTACTCTGTTAATAGCACCCTAAAACACACTCTCTTCTTGTCAATTTGATTTATACGGCATTGCTTTACTTTGTTCTAAATTTTCCTCTTTTGCACAAATTAAATTGCAACTTGAAGCATAAAGGAGAAAAAAAGTTTGTGAATAGACCCTTTTCCACACCTCAAGTCAAACTATTAACACGTTGGTTACTGAGCCTTGCTCAATCCACACCCATTGTGGACGCAATTAAGTTACAGTGGTCACCCATTCTCCTTTCTCGAGTTGCATGCACGGCGCCAAGCTCGTAGGGTTGCGCCATTCATTTTATTGGTTTCAGGTATGTGCGGTTCACCTGAAACAACCACTTCATTCCTCCATTACTTGTCCACTTTCTTGCCCTCTAGAGTCTACATTGGAGGTTTTAAACTCCTGACGGGAATAAAGAAGTCACCATTCCATACAAAAGAGGCTCGCATCCGACCCATGTTTTCCCACAGTTGCCACACCCCACTAGGCCTAAACAACAATATGAAGACCAGATAAAAGACAAGCCATTCCCTTATCGCATCACTGAAAATGGGCTTTTCGTTTTTTCCTTCATCCTCATTCTCTCTATACTGCCCACAGAATGTATATCAAAGTTATTTAGTTTCTAAGCTGTACCCCTGCGGTTGGACACCAAAAATACTTGGATGCACACATTACAAAGGACATGTAACTTCTACATATCCCCCCACACAACACTTCTTCTCCAGTGGTTCGCAATAAGCTGGTAAAATACGAGGATTGTCTCCCAAACACCGAAACGATGCCTCGTTACGAGCCCGTGTAACAGAAGTCTTCATCGTTCGGAGATCATAAAACCAGATGAAGTGAATCTTCTTTTTCCTTTGCTTCTCCCTTCTACAATTTTTTTTTTCTCTTACCCTATTTTTTTTTCTTATACAGTTCAGAGAACAACCTTTAACTTTTCTATCCATTTTTTCTCCTATCTTTTTGTGCCTTGTTCTACGGGTCTGATATATTTCGTGATCACTTATATCACCTTAGGATAAAACATCTCACAAAAGAAATAAAAAAAAAGTACTCAAGACTTTTCTTGAGGTGATACAATAAATTGCCAAAAACGAATGACTTTCCGAAATATTTACATGTTCAGAACATGAAACAAAAATATCAAACACCACCTGAACGATCTATAAAATCGCAGCTCGATGATTGTTCCCATCACGTTCAACTTGCCTGCGCGACGTCATTATCACAAGGTGCATTTTGGACAAAAAAAAAATATCATCACGCAATGGATCATGGGATGGGGCACACAATACGCATGGAAAAAGAGCAATATCTGGCACGTACACAACCCATCACGATAGGCTGAAACTCGCGGGAACTCTGCCAATCGATTCACACAAACTGTCTCTTCCCTTTCCTCTACACCCCCGCCCCCCACATGTCTCTCTCTTTTTTTTTTTTATTTGCCAGTCAGTTTTAGACTTTTCCTTATCCTACGTGCAGTTATGGTGCCAAACAAAATTCTACGATGCGTTTCTCTTTGATGTCTGATACGGAAAAACCTGGTGCAGTGTGAAACACTGATGCTGCACAAAAAGATTCCCCACGAGAGACACCAATAAAACTACTAATTGCCTGATTTCGGGGAAGAAAAGAAAAACCAAGCGTCTTTTTTGTCTTAAATTTTTTTTTGGTGCTAAAACCATCTATGCCCCCATAGCGGAAGAGGAATTACTTCCCTTTCAGAAATAAAATAAAATATAAAGAAAAAAAAAATGGCAAAATTGAATCAATGTTGTCAACAAGCTACAAATTACATCCACTAACAACACCTAATAAAATCTCCAATCTGTCAGCCTTAAAGCTATGGATTTTTTAAACGCCTTCTGCCTCACTTAATTATTTCAATCAATAAAATTTTAAATAATTTTCCCAAGGCAGAAGCAACACACCACAGCACGAAACATTTTCGCCAAATTGATAACTTGACAAGTGTCAAACAAGTGACTGTTTAAAAACTCACCAGCCGTTCAGAAATAGCAATAAAGATACCGATAATAAATGTGTAACGGAATTGCAGTTGCAATGCAAAAGTGATTTCGTACCTTAGCGTGGTGCAAAGATGCGTAGAAACGGCAGGGTAACATTTATACTGAAGAAGCGAGAAGAAATCTCAGACTGTCATCAGTGGTCAGGAACTGCAGATGAAGAAGGGATAGATTGAGAGGACTGTAATGTAATCTAATCCAGTGCGGTGGGGCAGCTGACGAAGGGGGTCAGGCGGGAAACCCCCGCCCTCTGACGAGCGCGCCAAGTACTGCGTTCTCCACACCTCAGCACGGGGTAAGCTCCTCTTTCGATTTGGGTGAAGCGCACGCGCGATCCATCCACGTGGGTTGTGAGAGGGCCACTGTGAAAATATTGCTTCTACAAGCGAGGATGAAAATCAAAATCCAGGCGGAAAGAATCTATATAAACTTGAAACATTTTTTCTTCTTCTTTCACTATTCAATTTTATTCTAACACGAGACGAGATAAAAAAATATTTTGAATTTTATTCTCATCTCATATCTTATTCATCTACTCGTTCGGCTGAACTCGTCCACCTGTCTTATGTTTTAATCGAGCCATTACTGCACGATCGTGACGAGCAGCTTCACCGCAAGACGAGGCTGCCCCGCAGAGAAATCAGTTGGTAATCTTCCCTCTTTAGCCTTCGCCTCACAAACCGTCACTCTCCATTAGTTCTCTTGTCGCCTCTTGACGATGAAAGTTGTTTCCTATACATCCCCTTTTCTCCCTTCTGCTTCAAAATGACCATTCACCCTTTTTTTTCCTTCCTTGCCAGATCTGACAAGTGATGCATCTTGAGGCGAAATCAATTGCTTCATTTCTCATTCGTGTTTAGCTCAAATATTTGAATGTTGAACAGTTTGATCCTTCACAAATAGAAATTTTACTAGAACAAATAGAAAATCTTGATTAATCAACCGTTAAAAATGATTGATTGAAAAAGTTTTTCTTATCCAATCAGAAAAGCCAAGAATTTCGTTATGGGATCAAACCATAAAAAAATAATCAAAAGAAAATTATTTTTGAAAAACGTAAATAAAAACATTGATTTGTTGTTGCAATAAAAATCGAAGCATTGAAAAAGCGAGACGAAATTGGAAAGTGAAAAAATTCCTGCTGGAGTGATGGAGCATGGCAATAACCTCTTCTCAATTTTTTTCCCTACGCAATTTCGCTTCGCAGGAAACCTTTTGTGAGTATTACAGTTAAAACAGTTTGATGCAATTACGAGACATTCGCAATCCTCACTCACATCTGAAAAGCTCAGACAAACACTTTAGGTTGATCCAGTTTTTCCTTTCCGTTACCAAAATCTTATCACGTGAAGAAACGTGCAGAATATGACTAGAATGTTACATTGTGCACATCTATTTTTTCCCCTTCAAACCTTATTCATTATCCATTTATGAAGCGCACTTTCATCTTAACAAAATTATTTCGCCTAATAAAATAGACCCACAAATTTCCTCGATACACCACTGCCCTGCGAAATATCTTCATTAAGTCTAATGGTCCTACAGCTAAAACTGCATTTTGCCTTTGGATGCTTTTATAGTGTGATCTCAGGGGAGTAGCAATGAAATTTTCAAATAAAAAGTGCTTTTTCCAACATTTTTTTTTATCTTATTTTTGACTTTTATACCTCCAGGTACTTTGAAGACTGTATTATCAATTTTAATGTATACGAAGAATATTTTTCTTGTATACTAAAGGCGGAAAAAAAAAAAAACAAACACTCACCTTTTTTCTAGAAAAGGTCAGCAGGAAAAGGTTTAGTGCTGACATTTCGTGTGGATGTCAAGTTCCCATTTTAGAATGCGCAAAGTATCCAACATTAGTGAGAGGGAGAGGAGCGAGGTCTTTGGTTAACCTCACTCGTTTGTCTCTGACCCTTTCTGCATCGCCATCCCTCGTGAAAGATCTGTGTGTACATGGCTTGAGGGTTACATATGTAAAATTAAAAACATAAGGTAATCTCTCAAGCCTCTGGTGATAACAACAGGATTAAAATTCGTCAACACTGGGCAAGTTAACGGTACATCTCATTCTTTCAAAATTCAATTAGTGTCCAACGAGAATTCGTTAGATGTTCAAAACGCGCCGTCATCACACATTTTCTTTCCCTGACTATAAAAAGGAGGAGAATGTTTCTTTTCTCCCATTATGGGTAAGTAGAATTCTTAAAGAGGAAATGACAATCACCAATTTAATTTCCATTAAAATGATTTCAAACTTTTTGATTACGGAAATTCAATTGAGGTTTTATATTTCAATTTAGAAACTATATTACATATTGAATAGTATCAAAAAAGGTCATTATCTAAATGCATTTTCAATATCTCGGCTATCAATGGCATAATCAAAATCAATTTCTAGAATCTATTTTAGGATCTTCGACATTAAAAGTCAATAAAAATTTTTTTCTTGCAGTTTAAATGTATTCAGAATATCAAAACTGTTTCTTTAAATTTTCACAATTCATTTTAAAGCACAACTGTAAAACGAAAATGGACGAATAATTTTTCAAACACGTGCAAATCAATTTTTCAGTGAAATCATACGTGAAATCAAGTGGAATTTAAGGTACCAGCTGCTAATAATTCAATTTCCTAAGTAACATTCAAACTTCTACTAAATTAAAGAATTTTATACGTGGTAAAATTAGATTTAAGAAACAAATTGTTTTTTCTGCAGTAATCTACTTAAATTCACGTTAACCTCCGAAATAAAGGGTTTATAACGGATTACACACTTCAGTGGAAAAATCAATCGACCACGTCCAAGATAAAAAAAAAAAAAACTTCTCCCGCATTAAAATTTATTAAACTAATGCTGCCATCCGTTGTCTGAATTTTACAACTCTCATTCACTTTACTTGCCCTTGTGCTATAATGAAAGTTAAAGACAAAAATCTCAGCTTTGAGAATCGGCTTACATTCTGTGTTTTATAGTCTCAGTCACTTGGTCGTGTTTATGATGCACGCGGTGGAGAATGCATTAAGCCGGAACTCAGTTAGGCACCAATAACTTGTCCCACCGTATAGAGACATTTTAGTTCGTGACACTAGTTGCAAACTCATGTTAGGGGACACATTACGTTGTGCGAGTTGCTTCTAGTGAATGACGGCTGCCATGGGAGCCCTTAAGAAGCTGTGATGGGTCCTTTTTCCCCACCGACACAACACCTATACTCGCAAACGGCTACTGTGGCCTTTAAAGGCGAGAAATGAGGTTTGGCGAAAATTCCCGTTTTGGGGTTGAATGTTATGTCCTTGGTATTACGAATACAAAATTGGAAAAAGGGAATTGGAAAATTGAGTACAAGATGAAATTTAAATTTTATATTGTTTTTAATACGTCACGTTCAGAGGAAGTTTAGTATAATAACGACATTTTTAAGTGGGGCCCAAGGGATAATCAAAGTCATAAGATAATTAACTTGCACCTTAGTCAACTTGTGCAGGGTGCAGTTATTACAATATAAAATCCCCATAAAAGATGAATAGCCCTGTAATGAAATATTTTCCCTAGCATATCACTTTAAAGCTTATTTAACATTTATCCTCCTTCCTTTTTTTCTTTTTTTTTTATCATATGATTCCACTTTTACAGTTATGGAACCGTTAGTCTGGTGGCAGCAGAAAGAGGTTTACAGAGCCAGAGCACCTGGTGTAGTAAAACTTGATGGTTAAAACTTTTCGGTAATGTATAAAGACGACTCTCCCTTATTTGGAGTTGCAAAAAGGGCATTACATGATAAGTAACTTTTAAGGCTGAAGTCTTGAGTTTGAAAATAAAAAATTAAATATTTACTGACCTGAAAATAATAATAAACATTTCAGAAAATACTTTTAAAAATTTTTCATTTAAGTTAATACCTTTTTTCAGATGACTGGAATTTGCTTCTTTGAAACAAATGTGAATGCGGCTTTTTCCATCTATTTTTTTCAAAATTTTGTGATTGATTTTTCAAGTTAAAATCTTCCACTTTCATCCAGTCTTAAATCAAAAAAGATTAGGGAATATTAAACGATAGATACTATTTTAATATTATGTCGCATACCTATTTTTTTCAAAATCATTGAAATTCTTTTAGGAGATGATTCTCTTCCAAAATTTATCTACATTTTTCTTTCTTTTTTTTGCTGAACTTGAACGGTCCGCATATTTAACATTACGAATGACATTTATTGTTTTGTTTTCGGTCGTACCCATTTCAAACCTAATAAAAACAATTAGTAATTTTAATAGAACTCTTAAGGTAAGTCAAAATTCATTTTACTTCTCATGCAATTCTTTCCCCAATTTCCGTTTGATAAGTGGCAATCTAATTTTGGCTGCAAAATTCATATTAAGTGTCTAAATGTGTTTCATTTAAATCATTGCATTAATATTTCTACGAAGAAATAGACTATGTTATTGCGGCAAAGACACTCTCGATGTAGATTTACTAATTCTGAAAACAGCGCCATGTTGGATATGTAGCGACCTCTATCTACTTCATTAATCTTAAGGTCTTTTTCCTAGAAAGAGGGCTGCGTTGGCAAAGAGGGCACACTGAACTTTATTTTTTTTTAAGATTTCATTAGTCCCATTGGTATGATTTTATAAGATATGACTTTAAAACATTACTTCTGAAAGTTCGGATGTTTAGCACTAGGTAGCAGGACTTCCTGGACGTGGTTACAAGTTCACCAAAATAAATAGCCGGATGGCATGCAGAATTGATTTGTGTTAAGGAAAACCCAACCAACTCCATTGCATGCAATAAGAGAAAACAGAACAGTCATAACGATAAAATATAGGAAGTAATGGTTCTGTATTGCGGTAGATTGCGATTATGTAAATTTAAATCCGATTTGGAGAAAATGTTTATTACATGGATATTAAAAATTACGCATTCCGTTATAAAATTGCATTCGCTACGGAGTAAGTAAAAAAATAGCGCCGTTCGCATCTCATGTTCGCATCTCGAGATAGCGGCGAGTTAATTGTAAAGTGAAAGAACAAAAATATCGTTTGTTACTATCGTCAATTTCCGACGATTCATCCGTTTAAAAAATTTAAACACTTTGCATCCGTTTAAAAAATTTAAACTCTTTGCAAGCCCTAGTCCGTACTGAACAGCAGACGACATCTCATGTTCAGTTGAATCGCAGCGCCGCAGCAGCCCTCTGGCGAAACTTGTTTCTTTAAGAATATTTTATCTTTTATCTTGATCTTGGGATTTCTTGGAACTCCGTTTTTATCAATTTGATATCTTATATTTTTATCGCTTGGAATAAATAGAAGTTTTTTCAAACGCTTTCAACGATTTTTGACTTTTCAATAATTTAATTCCTTACAGTTCATTACACAAACGCTCGTATAGTCTTAGTTTTATTTTAAAAAGGTTTGACGTGTTAAAAAAGGATATATATATCTGAAAAACATAAATTTCAACTAAACCAGTAATAGCTGCAAACAATACGATATAAAAATTCCAAAAAAAATTCTGCGTAATTACCTGAAACTTACATGCAAATCAAAGTCAACAGGTGTTTCGGCAACTTTTAAAAATTCCATTATGGATTTTTCTAAACTTCTATTTAATAATTTCACGTTCAGGCAACAAAATTTCTTTTATTCTTTCACCCTAGAATTTTTATTAATAAATTATTATAAGGATTTGGATTTTTCTCTAAAATTATACTTCAACAAATCTGTAATCAGTTTGAGGCTGATGATGTTCTGGGCTTGACGATCTTGTACTTCTTTTTCCAAAAATTGGCGATTTTTTTTAAAATTCCTTTTCTCCATCATTAAAAAACTAAAATAATGAAAAATATTTTGAAAAAACTGCAAATTGAAATGTGCAAATTAATTACTTGATAGTTGCTTCGATAGTTGTTTCAAGGTCACGAATTTGTTGCAAAAAAAGTTTTTCTTTAAATTTATAGCTGGCTAATTCTTCATTCAGAATTCGCATTTGATTACATTTAATTTCTCCATCTTCATCTACACCGAAATGTAATTTTTCAATCACATTTTCAGGAAGAACTATGACGCGGCATTGGGGGCAAGTTTGGCTTTGTTGACACCATTGTTGTAAACATGCTGCATGGAAAGTATTCATTGTATGATCTCAGTCCATTATTAAAAATAAAAAGTTTGATATGGCTCCTCGAACACAGAATCAAACAAGCTGCAATCATGGATTTTCTTCATTATGTCATCTTAGATACAAATGATGGACTAGGTCCACCGAGTGTACTAGCTCTTGCAAGATCCATGAGTGGAAACTCCGACGGAGGATTATCTTTAAAAGGTAAATTAATTAAAAATAAAATTTATCGGTTATACAGCGAAATATTTTAGCCGCTATAGATATAGTGGAAAATGGAAAAGACAACTTAGACGATTTCTTACAGTCACGTAACCAGCACGGAGAGATTGAAGGGCTACTTACAGCTGAAGATGAATTTGAGTCAACAGAAACTGAGACACGAGGAATTAAAAAAGATAATTCTGGATTATTGGCGTACTAAATTTAATACATAGTAAACACTTTAAAAAAAAAATTTATTATAAATTAATATATTTTTTTTAATTTGCTGAAAAAGGTGGTTTTCCAACAACTTATTGCTTTCCTGCAGCAATTCCTGGTCAAAACAACCGAACTATAAGGACATACAATCAAATGAATTATAGTATTGGCACCAGTGAAGATTACACTGCAGGCTCTAGGGCACACTCTACCTTCCTCTACCTTAAGAGATTAGCACAAGTTGGATAATTTTTTTAATATGTGAAGTTGTAGAGAAAAAAAATTGTAAACTTATTGATAAAAAGATTTTGTAACGCCACCTGTTGACAAATCAACTAGTGAGCCTTCCTGCAATTAAAGTTCATTGCAGTTTTTGTGCAGTCATTTGACTATTATGTCAATTAGACTATTTAGTTTAGTAATTAGACTATCTATTGCAGTTTTTATGCCGTAATTAAACTATAATGCGCAAACGTATTTCTATACATAGTCTCAGAGGAAAGTAAAGCCCTAGCCAATGAAGATTTGAAACGAATTATACAGTTGGCTAATCGTTCAACATCGAGTAAAATGGTGAATCGTGTCATCCCTGATCTAAATCTTTTCCACGCTGGTTGTAATTCAATATTAAATAGAACAAAAAGGAAAAAACTTGCAACAACCAAGTTTATTATATTTCTTTTTTGAGTTTTGCATTATTGACAAGAAATTTTTTTTCTTTTTTTTCAATTAGGAGTTTATTGTCCAAATTGATTGAGGGTTTAGAACAGGAAATCGAATTTTCAACGGTCGAGTTCTCCACATTTTGTGTTCGTATTTTGTATTTACATTCTTTATTTTTTGGGTTTAGTCGCCCCCTATTGAGAAAGTGGCCGATCGACTGTCATCTGTAGTTGAAAAGAAAATTCGCTATTTTCAGCAACTTCATCAATTGTGATTCACAATTCCGACAATAAGATTGGTAGGTAATTAACGTCGTTTAACTTTCAAAATTTAACGAAGTATTTTGTTTAGGTGAAAGAGACTTCAATCTGTGTAATGTAAATAACTGTAAATAACCCACGCACTGCAACCTGATAGCTTCACCTGCAAAAGTATATTAGTAGAGTTCAAACTCAAATTTTGAAAATGCAACCAAATTACAAACTAGGCCGGACTAACAAAGCACTTATTTCAAAAGTCACAACTGTCTCAAAGACGACTTACATTGCCATGACAAAAACACTTGCCTACCTTCCGCATGGGTTGCGACGATGTAAAGATTGCATGGATATGGATCGGATGAACTTAATTGCAGTTGAGCATTCCCCGTTTAAAACGCCCCCACAGGTTGAAACCAACGCTTTTTTTCCCACAACTAAAATCTGCAACGTTCACAAATTCAAGTGTGACCGGCATTTCTGCATTCCCAACTTCTGGCTCTTCGACGGACACAATGACTGTCCAAACGGAGCAGACGAAAACTGCGAAAACTTGGCTTGTTCATCAAGTGACTTCAGATGCGACAATGGACTATTCATTCTCAAAACCCATATCTGTGACTGGGAAAAGGACTGCAGTGATGGCTCGGATGAAGAGAACTGCGCCGATAAGATCATCGTTTGATCCTCATCTGCAAGAAAAAAAAAATGATGATAAAATAATTTCTGATTATCAATAGATCGTCATTTGATGATCATTTGATGATCATTTGCGACCCTGTACGCGTTTGGTGGGAAATCGAGCCTCGAAAGATATAATTCTAGTAAATAAAAAATTCAATTGCAAGCAAATTTACAGTGAAACTTTAATTTAAAACAAGTTGACATTACAAGTTCTTTCCGTTAGGACTTCAAACTTTAATTCAAAAATTAGAGCTACCAATTTGCACTGACATAGCTATGTCGGAAGTTAATTATTTTCCCAGAAGTTTACTTTATTACACGGGTAATAAAATTTTCTAATAAATCCAGTAAATGCCACTTCCGGTTATATAATATTTAAAATTAACAATTAAAAAATATAATCAAAGTTCACGTGACACTTTTAATTAAAATGTTTTGCCCAATCAAAAAGAAAAATTTCTGAAAAAATATTATGTGATTCCAAATTTTTTAGACACCTTTTTTAGAGCTTTACAACATGAAAAGTAGAACATAACTAAAGTTTACTAAAGCAAAAGGTTGTTGACCTGGTCTTTGGTTATTACCACGAGCCCTACTGACCATGACATTGAAAGTCAGCTATTAAAACACATATTTGAAACTTTATTTCCTTTAACAACTAGTTTTTTTAACAGTTATTTTTATACAAAAATTTATAAAAACAGTAATTAAAAATAAGCAATTTATACAACTGCAATTCCAACCATACAAAATAATATACTAATGAAGGTAGTTCAATTAATATAATGTATGCTCAACACTACCACTACTATAAGTTTGAGTTAAACTTGTTCTTGAGGTTTGGGAGGAATGCGAATCTCTTGGTTCCAGTCCTGCTTTATTAGTAACACGGGATGCTGAATTGGAATTGGCCAGGGTAAATTTTCTCCCAATTGTACCTCGACCTGTTAATCTTGCGTATAATGTGCGCATTACCTTTTTAGAACAGGTGAAGGCAAAAAATATGAAAAGTCCCTGAAGCGTGTTGAAAATAACAAAAATATACCAAAGGTATTCAACATCCAAAAGAGCTGCAATTATTCCCATTAGCCATGTCAATCCCATAAGCAATGCCAATCTTAAATACAAACGAAAATTTCGTTGAGATTTAGTAGCATGCAATTTCGGAGCATTTTTCGTTGTAGACAAGATCATGTAAGCGCTTAGTGAAAAAAGCACCACATTGATTAGTACGACTGTGACTACAGGAACAACAAAAAATAGCAGCAGAGCACGACGACGGCTGAACCAGCACAAAACCAACCCGAAACCAGGTTGGTAATATTCAGGAACTGATTTAATATTCTCAACAACTACTGAAATTGCTACAATTAAGGTAGGTCCCACCCAGCAATAGGCTGAATATAAAGTAAATCTTCGCCATTGCTGACCTGATGTAACTCTAAGTTCAGCTGTGGCTTGGCGAAGTGCTCTCCATACGTCATATGCCATAGCATTCATCCAAAAAAAGGAGGACAAAAATCCAAAATACATGATCACACCCACTACAGTACAAGCAGTGCGTGAAATTGAACTGAATTGAGATACAATGAACATTGAGTATCCAATGAGTAAAGAAATACATAAAGAAGCCAAGTTTTTTCCCGAAAGATTTTGCAAATCAGGTACAAGAAAAAAACAAGTTAAATGAAGAATTAAGCACAAAATCGAGAGGCCTAGTCCAACAACTGAAACAACTGACAAATACGCCGAGAACTTATGGGAATAATTACTGAACTCATCTCCCAAAATAGTTCTGATGCATACATAAATTTTGTTGTTGTCACGTTGGTATTCAGTTGGAGCTATTAATTTATTGTAGATTTTCAAATAAATACTCCCATTGTCAAGAACAGAGAAGTCACTTTGGTTGTAAACGAATTTCTGACAATGAAGTTCATGAGCAGTGTTATTGTCACTTTGTGAGTAAATGTTGTCACCATCAAATGAAACAACAACGTCACTTTGGTTATTATTTATGTTTGGTCTATCGGATCCATAGCCTATACTTGATGATGTGTTAACAGTTATTGTTTCTGAAGAGATATCAGCTTCCTCTTCTTCAGAAAGGAAATCATTGTCAATAGGAATGACAACAATATCAGTATCAAATACTGATATTGTTGTTGTAGGTGAGGTATCTTCAAGTGTGGAAACAAAATTAGGCAAGCATTGTCCATTAAAAAATAAGTGGTCTGGTTTGGCACAGAGAACACTACGACATCGTCGTATGAAGGGGTCATACACTTCTGTTTCATCACATTGCCTAACTGCACCTACAATGTCCCCAGTTACCTGATTCACATCAAATAACATAGTAAAGATATTTGCATGGAATCTGTGAATTGCAAAACGGGTGCTAAGTCGAACGCAACTCAAAGGAAGTTCTACACTATTACATATGCCACATTCTTGATTACGGTACGCAATGTTTCCTTCATATTTATATGATGTGTATGAGTGACATTTATGCCGAATTTCCTCATCCATCCAATCTGGTTTACAGTCATCAATAAATGGAATGCAAGGTCGAACTAGATCTTCAACAGTTTGAGGCATTTGGGGATCAACAATGCAGGAAATAAAAGATCCATTTTTTAAGTTGAATCCCCAGAGATTCAGTGTAGAATTAAATTGAATCAAATTCCAAAAATCATTGTGCCCAAATGAAAACTTCAGGGGTTTATCACCACATTCCACATGTGGAATCCAGTGGATTAGAGATTTTATGTCGTTATTGCATGCAGCACAGTACATATTTTTATAAGTTAAATGTGTCACGCGACTTGTCACAGGTAACTTGCTCATTGGATCATGCTCTACAGGCTGAGTTTCACACGCAACTCTGACTTCATCGCCACGCCACTCAGGCGGACAAGCAACTTTGAGGAAGATGCCAAAATAATTCCTCAAGTCAGTGCACTTCCACATATGTCGAGCATTAATTGCCGACTGGGGGTCATAGAGTGGGGCATCGATGCAACAATCTCCATGCTCTTTACATAAATCATCACAATGGCATGATCGCTGCTTATCTAAAGTAAAGATGGCATCCCTGCTATTACCGCGGTTTATACATGAATCTTGCGGACATACACTAGATGAAAGGTCATGCGTGGGAGGTGGACGTGGATTACCAGGAAAGTACATTTGTTGTGCCTTCAGGACCCAGATGAAAAGCAGGTGATAATATAAGAGGATTGTGATACGTGACATCATCGAATTGGAAGCTATAAAAAAATTGAATAAATATATATTTAGGAATAAAGAGAGTTGAAATTAAAATATTTTCAAGGTTTTAAAAATCTGATTTTATCTTTTGTTAGAGAAAATGAGTCATTAAATGATGTTCCTTTACAGCATGTAATAACGTATTCAAATTTTTTAAATAAACATGGGTTAAGATGCTTCAAAAATAAGTAATTAAATGATAGGCACGAATGAAGGACATCGACCTCCAACTCAATAACAACCACAGCCGAATAACATAACCTTCTACGGTAACATGTTTTTAGAGTTCATTTTAAAAAATAAGCATCGATAATACGTGATTGTAGTTATCATCAATCTGTAATGATTACTTAACAGTTCTGATTGCACTCACCTTTTTAAATGTGTATTCCTGATTAACCCGTGTGACGTTTACAAGTAATGGTTCTATGTGACTTCCGATAAACTTGTAACTGAAGTCATTTTACGGGAATTCCTTAAAAAGCAGATGATAAGTCTGCGGTTGCGCTCAAAAGGAGCACAGGAAATCAACTAACGTCCTAGCTAAGCCGAACGGAACGAATGAACGTGAGGTCATTTGGCCCTACCCTAAGGGCATGTTTCTACGTGTTCTGACGGCTTAGCCAAACACAACCTTCAGCTCAAGACAATACAGACTGAAAAAAATATTGGGAGCCAATTATAATTTGGAATTTCACACATGAGTTATTTTTTAAAGAATGATTTGTTGAATCACTCAGGAAAAGGCAGATGAAGTCAAATGTATAATTACGTCATCGTAAAATTTACATACAATCTTGTTACGCAAATTGTAAATTATTATTTCAATTCCAAGAAATTTGTAGCTGACTTCTCAAATCAACTAAATCCGGTTTAGATAAACAGACAAGGGAGGAGACCAAACCCTCTATTGATAGTGACCCCAATTCAAGGCACCGCAGCTACAAGAATGACGTCACATTAGGCCAAAAAGAAGACTTGACCTAGAAAATACTATAAATATATTTTTGTTCAATTGTTTATCCATTCACCCCTCGTGGTTTTATAACTTTGTCTGTTTTCAATGCGTCAAGAGGGCAGTGACTCCCATTCAAAACATAGCATGACGTCCAAGTGAAATTTTTTTCTATCCTTTTCACGTGGCTAACGAGAAGATTTGGCTGGTTGAACACCCTTGAGAAGAAAATAAAATTTTAAAGTAAAGTTTTACTCTACTGATTTTAAAATTTTAAGACGATGTCTTTCGGCAGTTAAAAAAAAAAGAAAAAAAGGGGGCCGAAATTTTTCACTTTTCTTTGAGTTTCCCTTGTAGGTGGTCAAAATTTCAAAAAAGTTGAAAAGAATATCTGCAATAATAATTTTCTAAAATTGCGGAGCTCTTTTGAGGTCAGAGTCATTGAAAATCAGTGATCAAAGAGTGAGATCAAACAGAATTTACCTCCAAAAGTCAAGGTTAACCAATAGTGTTAATAGCAGGTAAAAAAAGTGTCTACATCAGATATTCTATAAAAATATAGGTACTAAATTTGAAATGTTATGACATGAAGCACTGCCGATTCCTTAATGCCCAATTATATATCTTAGATAAGCATCCCTTTTCCTATTTATCTTGAAACTTTGCTGGTCGTTTTTCCACAAATGCTGACATTCCTTCTTTCCGATCCTCCTGAAATATAAAAAATCAACATTGATTTGTTAAGGATTTGAACCCAAAAAAGTTTAATACCGTTGCAAATGTGGAATGAAATAGACGTTTCTCAAAATGAAGCCCTTCATTCAATGTTGTTTCGTAAGCTGAAATGTTCAAAATAATATTTTCCTTGAGAGAAATAACTTTTCACTGAGTGAAATCAAATTTTTTCATACCCGTATTAACAGCTTCTTTACAAATTGCAAGTGAAAGCTTAGAATGAGCTGCGATTTTTTCTGCTACTTTTATGGTCTCGTCTAAAAGTTGATCAGCAGGAAATACTCTAGCAACTAGACCACATTTTTCAGCATCTTGAGCTGAAATTGGGTCCCCTACTAAAACCATTTCCATAGCTTTTGATTTGCCAATGAAACGAGGCATTCGTTGAGTTCCTCCAGCGCCTGTTTGCAATATAGTGAGCCTTGAAATGCACTTTATAAAGTTCTTAATCAACGTACCAGGAATAGTTCCAAGTTTAATTTCCGGCTGCCCAAATTTTGCTTTATCGCCAGCATAAATGATATCGCACATCATTGCTAATTCACAGCCACCGCCAAGCTAAAATTAAAAGTGATTAAAAAAATTCATTTTAAATTGTTTCAATGAACATACCGCATACCCATTGACAGCCGCAAGAATTGGTTTTTTAGCACGGGCTACACGATCCCAGTGACTTAAAAAATTTCCGCCAAATACTTCTGAAAAATTTCGATTTTGCATTTCCTTAATATCTGCTCCAGCTAAAAAAATTAAAAGAAAGCATTAATTTAAATTATTTTAAACATAACTATAAGATATGCCCACTGATGTGCAGTTAGTTACCTGCAAATGCTTTTTCACTTCCAGTGATGACGATGGCTCCAACTTTAGTATCAGCTTCAAGCTCATCCATGGCGATGCTGACTTCTTTCATTAGTTCGTCACACAGTGCATTCAAAGCTTTTGGACGATTTAACATGACAAGTCCTACATTACGAGAATTTCCTCGCCGTTCGACTAAAATATTCCGGAAAGAACCTAAAATAACATCGTAATTAGCCATCTTATTTCCACTTGATCACTCGTATACATTACACTAAATTCAAAGAAATCTGCAATTTGAGAATTAATGTTCAAAGTTTACAATATTTAGATAAGAAAATCAGAGACATGTGTAATGTTTATACAATTTGAAAAGGAAGCTAGCTTAGGTCATTGCCATCGAATAATTAAATTTACGTTTTTTGTTAAAAAATGTATTCTGCAGGCACATTTCTCTTTTATCTATCAATTTTTTTCCAGATTACCAAGTTTCGCACACCATGTTTGAGTAGTTATATTACTAAACCTACGCCTAGTCAAGGCAACGTTATTTAAATTATTACTTTAGGATTAGACAGTATTACCTGTTGACATATGCCTTGCACATGTTTTCATTCGGAAAGAAAATTTACATAGGGAATTCATCTTAAAAGGGTGTCAAAACGTATGAGAGTGCGCCGACATAAACCCTAGATGCGATTGCATGAAAGGACATGTGACGCCATCTAGTGCTTAACTCATGCACAATATATTTGACAAGAAATAAATACACTAAATAACAGTTACCATCAGAAACCATGACGTTGCTCTTCACGGCGTATCTAAAAGTTTGTAGTAATCTTTAAAAATTTATTACAAATAAAAGATCATATCTGCTATCATATGCGAAAAACGAGCGTAGGCGGGTGTGGGAGTTTATCCTAAGCGCTTTTGTATTGAAGCAGAAAACAATAATTGTGATCACAAGGTTTTTAAAAAATTTTAGGGAACTTCTTAGGATAATTGTGATGAAGGAGACTAATCACAGATTTTAAATTTGCCGCATAAATGTTTAAAATAACATTTTTAAACTGATCAATTACTTTAAAATAGTTATAAATCCAATTACAATTTATTTTTTAAACGTTTATATTTTAAAAAACAAACACTAAAAAACAATTCCATGAATCTTTTTTTTGCTGCTGCATTGCACCAATTGCCCCTGCCCGCACACATGGCGTCTGCCAAGTTTCGCTTATGTAAATATGTTGATAGGTAGGTTCTATTTTTCAGCGTATTCATGCACCTGATCAAAAAATTGCCGGTTAGAACTCCTAAATTTCTAGCCGAATTGTACTTGAGTTGTACCTGTGATTCGCCTATCACGCTTTTAATTACAGTATCTGAGCGTATCAGTGTAAACAAATAGTGGCGTGATGGACTGACCCTATTGCAAAATTTTACACATTTTTCATAGATCTATCAGTAAAAGTTAAATCAAATTAAGTATGATGAAAGATAATTAAACTGTGATGAAAAATGCTGTAATAAATTTTAAATCGTATTTTTATAATTTGTCATTGCAGATAATATTATGACAAACTGATTTGTGGTCAGCAGCTATTTATTTGTTTATTTATGTATCTATTTTATCATGTGCGTACACGTTTAAAAAGGTATGACACCAACCGATTTAATCCTTTCCATTTCTTTCATCTTTCATTTTTTAAAAATTTCAGACCACCTGGGGTTCCTGGAAAGCCCCGTTCACCAAATTTATTACGTGTATGAAGCTCGAGCGAAAACTTTCCCACAATAATTTCACCCTCTTACATGAGATCAACCCAGCACATTGGTAGAAGTGACTCCAATTAACTTCAGTGCAGTTACCAACACATCGACTTCGTAAGTAAGATTATCGACTTATAAAAACGGTTTTGCTTTTTTTTAATAAGAAAAAAAATACCCTCATGAATAATTTAAATGTATGTTTGTTTGTTTATGGATTAAAATCTTAATTATTTTTTTTTAAACATTAAAAACGAGAAATTCTTTTATCAAAATTTTCTTTTCATCCTGCAGTATGAAAGTCAAATAAATGCTCCATTCGGTTAGATAATAAGAGTAAATTTCAATGGGCTAGTGTTACCTAACAGGAAAGAAAGCAAGTGTTGGAAAAATTTAAGGCAAGTCAGGTCATTGACCGGAATTCCGACCTTATAAAATGAGGGTCAAGTTGTCTAAGCAAAGATACAAGTATAAGATTTTTTTCCAACTCAGTTTTTCTTGCTCAGCACATGTGTGAAAAAATGCAACCTTAAAAAAAGCGATTCCAACTATTTTTTATCATGAACTCTCATCCTCTGAATCAGCGTTTCACATTAGACATTTATTTTCCAGATAACCTATGAGATTATTGTTAAGATATAAGATGATGGTTACCAGCTAATCCAATACATCAGTCAATATGAATTGGTTTCTAGTCGCTATACTCTGCAGTTTCACATGTCCATGCAGTAGCAATCCGTTTTGGATGTTTCGCAATGCACCTGTGCCGGTGAAGATGAATGAAGTTCCTGCGAGTTTTTACGACAATTCGGACAAGGTTATGTATTTTGAATCAGATACCCATCAACCAAACTCCATCAAGGAGTCGAGAACAGGAGTGACAGCTCGTGAAAGAGTTCTACCGTTATTTCTTGTTCGACTTTTGTCTATTTTCGAACTTAACCGTGTTGTACGCGAGTTAGAGACAAGTTCCATGTCTTTTGTGTCTTGTCATGTTTGTAAGTGGGGTGTTGGGTTTTTGAGGTATATTATGAACGCTGGTGTAAGCCAAAAAGAAATTGCTCATATGGTCGTAACATTTTGTATCGACTTAAAAATTGAATCAGAACGAGTGTGCCAAGGAATTATAAACGCTTTTCAAGTATGTTACAAGAAAATATTTTTGTTTGGATATAAGAAAGTATTTAATTCTATCAATTCTTTTTATAGCATGAGATTTTATATGTATTCGAAACCACTCACTTAAGTCTGTACGAAATTTGTGCTGTTATTGTGGGCGAAAGTTGTGCCCATTCGTCCAGTTCAGACCTTAACTGGACTGTTACTTTTCCACCTGTGCCTAAGCCAGTCGTGAAACCGGTGCCTTTACCTCAGGTATGTTGGATTTAAAAAAAATCACTTTTCTATTACTGATTCCTAATTTCTGATTCTAGCCGGATGCTCCAAAACTCCGTGTCCTTCATTTGTCAGATACTCATTTTGACATGTATTATAAAGAAGGCGCAGACGCCGAATGCGGGGAACCGCTTTGTTGTCGTGAAAATGATAAATATGTGGCTAATACTTCTAGTGCAGCTGGAAAATGGGGTGATTATAGAAAATGTGACACGCCTTTAAGGACAATGGAGAGTATGTTTGAACACATAGCTAAAAATTATAAGGTTATATATAAAAATGAATGTTTGAAAATTGTTTTGAGGTTTTAATTGTTTCCTTATTTAGATTGACTATATGATTTGGACTGGAGATTTACCTCCCCATGATGTGTGGAATCAATCTCGAACTGATCAAATATATGTCCTAAAGCAGACGACAAATTTATTTTTAAAATATTTTCCCAATGTTCCCATATTCCCAGCGCTGGGCAACCACGAAAGCGCGCCTGTAAATAGGTATTCATCTCCTATTTCCTACTAAGGTTCTGTTTTAAATTTAATTATTTTTCCAGTTTCCCACCACCATTCGTGACAGGAAATGATTCAATTTCTTGGCTTTACGATGAGTTGAGTAGTGCCTGGTCCAACTGGTTGCCAAATTACACCACGCCAACCATTAAAAAGTAATATAAACTAATAATAGTATAAAGATTCAAGCTAATTTTTATAATTTTATTCGAGGGGAGCCTTTTATTCAGTTCTGGCTAGCCCAGGATTTCGAATTATATCCCTGAACTTAAACTATTGTAACAACAAAAACTGGTAAATTCTCTTTGATTACATTATTTCGGTTTGGTTTATTATTTTGTCTTGAATTTTCTAGGTGGTTGTTATTAAACACAACAGATCCAGCAGAAGAACTGCAGTGGTTAGTGTACGAGTTACAGTATGCAGAAATCAAAAAAGAGAAGGTTAAATAAACTCAGGTTATTTCCTTTAGCCCTTCTTAAAAACATTTTGCTAATATATTAGGTGCACATTATTGGCCACATTCCACCTGGTATGGAAGACTGTATGAAAGTGTGGAGTTCTAATTATTACAAAATTATTAATAGGTATGGGCAATTACAAAAGATAATTAATAATAAGCCTGAAACCTTTTGTTTAGATTTGAAAGTACTGTAACAGCTCAATTTTTTGGCCATACTCACATGGATGAGTTCGAAATATTCTATGATGAAAACGATGTCGCTCGACCTTTAAGTGTAGCTTACGTGGGGCCGAGTGTAACTCCGTATGTTGGATTAAATCCTGCTTTTAGAATTTACACAATCGACGGTTTTTACCCAAATAGCAGCTATGTAAATATGTACTTTGAGGCCCATACTTTCAGCATAATAACAAAACTATTACAGGCGGTCCTTGATCATGATAATTATATGATGGATTTACAAAGTGCCAATGATAATGGAACTCCGGAATGGATTAAATTGTACTCCGCCAAGGTATTTTTATTCATTTTCATTTGTGTACAACTATGATTGACTTTACTTATGTTACCTTAAGGATGCATACAAAATGAATGCACTGCAACCTGCAGACTGGGATAAGTTGGTGAGGCAAATGGTTTCTAATGACGCAGTTTTTCAAAGTTACTACAAGTAACGTGAAACTAATAGCAAGGTTTGACACCTTTAACTTACACTTTTATTTCCTATACCAGATATTACCACCGGGCCAGTCCCGTGTATCCATCTTGTGATCAGAAATGCAAACAACAGTTAATGTGTGCATTGATTAGTGGAAAGTCACATGACTCTTCTCAATGTTTTCATTTAAGAAAATTAATTATGAAAAGTTAGAGTCATGCTTATTTTCTGTGCCTATCAACACCTGATTATAGATATTAATAAGGCAAGCTTTTAAGTTCAAAAGACTTTAGATTTCAAATTGTCTACATATATAAAATGAAAATTCAATAATCATTAAGCACAGTTCAATGAGTTTCTCCTTGACTTAGTGTTTTCAGATTAGTATTTAATTTATATTCATTTAATATTTATTATAATCACTGTACGATTGTTAAATACATTTAGCTTCCCTAATTTATATTTAACATCGCAATTAAGATTTCAACATTAATTTTTTAAAATCACTCAAAATCAATGACAATTTTTACTATTAAATTATTTTTAAAAAAAAGTTATTGAGTTTTTTCTCAAATTCTGCATGCGCAATAACAACAGCTGATACCTTGACATCACAAGCCTGACTTTACTACTCAATAAATAGAATCGGAACGGGAAGTGAAGGCTAACTACTGCATCAGAATGTTTATCTGAACAGTTAGAGGTGCGGTGCGTTTTATCTTCCACAAAAATGTATCCGAATACCGGACAACCTGCACGTTATCCAAACCAGTCATACGGAAATTCAAGTCAGGGTCAATCATACGGAGCAGGATCAAATCCATATGGAGGCACTCCTCCAAATCAAGCAGGAGGTTACACGGGTCAATCATATGTTGGGTCCACTGCAAGTGCACCTCAACAATCAGGTAATCTGCGTTCTAACCATTTTTAATAAAACTTAAGTGTATTATTTCATTCAACACAGCGTGGAATCACGCACAAAGCACAGATTCTGAAGCGGTCATATGGTTTCAAGCTGTTGATGTTGATAGATCTGGTAGAATTTCAGCATCAGAGTTGCGCCAGGCATTAACCAACTCTAATTGGTCACTTTTCAGTGAAGAAGCATGTAGGCTCATGATAGGTTCGGTTTTTATTTGCTTTATAAAAAAAACCACTATTGTCATTAAATTTAAATCTGTAGGGTTATTCGATAGGGATCACGACAGATCCATCGACTTACAAGAATTCCAGCAATTGTGGATTTACATTAGACAGTGGCATGAAATGTTTAACCAAGTTGACCAAAATAAATCAGGTTACATTGAACATGCAGAACTCCAGCAAGGTAGATTAATAATTTATAATCTAAATACTGATGTTAAAATGTTTTCGTATTTTAAAGCATTGGCCACAATGGGATACCACTTATCTCCACAATTTATGCAAGTCGTAATAGCACGTTTTGATATTACAGGAAAAAATAAATTAACATTGGATTCATTCATAATGGTATGCGTCATACTTCACCAATTAACAGAAGCTTTCAAGCAAAAAGATTTGGACAGACGAGGAGAAGTCAAAGTCAACTACGATGACTTCTTGCAAATGGCATTATTAGGCATTCCATAATCAAATAGTGAACAAAAGATTATTTTCTGAAAATTGTTAACTAAATGGATAAATAAAATTTATAACTGTTGTCACGCTAAATAAATAATAAATATATATGGTACTATTCCTAAGGAGATACAGAAGGTTCTCTTTAAGTTTCTTAAAGTCGTTTGTACACTTTTATATATTTTGTTTAGAAAATTCATTAATGTACGCTATATGCCAGTCCTGCACATTAGAATCTGTAAAAAGGAAGTAGACAACAATTAGAAAAAAAAAAACTTGCTTTATGAATGAATTTATCATTTTTTATATTAAGCGCCGGTTTCATTCCACTCAAAATAATTTTAAAATGTAAAATGAAATATTTCGTCCCCTCAAAATATCTAACCTGTAAATTTTGATCAAGGCGTTTAGAAAAATTTAGAGAATAATTTTAATTTATTCTCCAAGTAACTGAGCTGTAGATCACCCTGCGCAGTGGTTTGTGTTTCCGCTTCATGTAATGGTTATCTGGCATTCGAATTTCAGCTATGGCTACGGATAATGTTTATTTTTTAAAATTAATTTGAACTGAAAATTGAAAAAACATTTTTTTGTGGTGAGAATTTGACAAAGCAATTTAAAATATTACAATCAAATAAAATTTATAAGCAAATTTTAATCAATAACTTTAAATAACATCAAAACACAACTATGAAACATATACTTAATGAGTAATATGCTATTCTTATGCTATTAATTTCTAAGCAATTCAACACTTTTATACAGCTCTCTAGTGTTAAGGACCTTTGGTGACCGTCATCAAAGATGTCAAAATAAGATATCAACAATAAACTCGATTTCCAGTTAAATGAAAAATAAAGTTATAAAAGGGTTTGATTTTTAAAAATTATTGTCGATTTTCTGCTATCATTAAATATTCAAATGGTGAATTTGAAGATACAAAAGTTTGACTGAAAATATTTTTGTAAACCACCCTGTGTGTAGTGGTCTGTGTTTCTGCTTCGTATATTGGTGGTCAGGCATTCGATTCTCAGCCAATTTTTGTTAATCAATTAATCCCCTTTATTTTTATCTGGTTTTTTTGTTTTGAGTAAATGTTTTAACTCAGAACAAACCTTTGGTAAAAAAAAAAAAATGGTCAAAAAATAATTAAATAAAAAAGTTGGCTTCCTTACTATGCTTAACCACTTTAGGAACAAGAAAATTGCTTTCATGTTGTTGTAATTGGTTTTACCTTTTCTTTTCAATGTTTTACCAGTTTATAAAAAACGAAATTGGTTATCGATAAAAGGAATAATATGAGTGTAAATTACTTCCTGCAAAATCCTATTTGATCCCATTGGAAAGTTTCCTATAAAAAGTTAAAAGCTATTGATTTCAATTGACTAGTTTTCTAATAAGACAATAGGATTAATGGGTATCAATTTCTTAATAGAAAAATTTCCAATAAGATCTTATGGAAATTTGCAACAGGGTTGCACCCCTCGATGAACTCTGAATCAATCCTGAAAAACAAGTAATTTCGCAGTATTTATTGTGACTTAATTAACACACACTATTTACGTCATCGGATAAATTGAAAACAAGATACATGCTTTATAACGACTTGATTAAAAAAAAGCGAGTAAAAAAGATGCGGAATCTCTACAGATATTCATCTTAATCGTCGTACAATTAGAGTAATGATGGTAAAAGAAATTCACAAGTGCAAAAAGAGATTTTCAGCAGGTTGTATAACGAACATAGGTGACAAGAAATGTTTGCAAAAGCAAGAAACTTTTATATTTCATTTCTGTTTCTATAATAGTCATCGTCGTGATGACTATTATTACTTAGCGCGTTTTCAACAAACAGATAGATTCAAGTTTTAGTCTTATCTCCTTCTATTACTAAATTTCTGTTAACTCATATCAATTCATTTGATTTTTTTTTGTTTTATTTCTCTTACGAAATGTACCGGTTCGAGTTAAACGAAAATACAAAATTAGTCAAAAAAGCAACTCCCAACGAAGAGCCAACTCCGAATAAAAAATCGGTCAACCTTTTCAAGTCAGAGGAAATGCTTAAAAGGGCAAGAAAAGACAATAAAAAATTAACTGATGGACATGAAAAACCGGGATTGTTCAGAAAAGAGAGTTTTCAGTCAAATGAAAAAAACGTGTTTGATTTTCTAGACATTGATCAGACCAATAAGCGATCTGGCCCAAAAAATTCCCTAACACCAGACATTGACAATCAAGTGATCAGGAGTCCGTTACACCGTAACAAAAAAAAAAATTGCCAATTTTGCTACGTTTTTAATACTTTTCATTTTTAGCGAGTGAAATTCAATCTAGACATTGGTCTTTTTTGTCCGACAATCTTTACAGGTTCATGGAAGAAATTTATGAAACATGCAAACACGACAGCTCTTTATCTGTTCGCCAGTACAAAGTAATGAGAAATTATGTTTGGAAATAATTTGCGATCGTAACTGCAAAGTTTGTTTTAGGATGTGGCTTTTGCAGTTGATAGTTTCAGCAAAAAATTCAACAAATTGATCAATGGAAAACGAAGATGTCCTGACGATGGTCAAAAGTCTCTTAAAATAAACAGCAGAGAAAAGACATTAGAATCATATTTTGGATCAAAGCCTAAGCCACCTTCCATAGGGGTACGAAAAGTTAAAACTGATACAACAGTTTCAGGAGGAAAATCATTGCGGCCAAACCAGTTTAGTACACCCAGCGACAATCAATGGACTACTATACCAACTGTGTCAGATGAATCATCATCCAGCTGCGAATCGGACACGAGTTGCCGTGTGCCTAATTCTGTAATGAAAGAAACAAAACAAGTTGTCGAACATCATCTTATACTCGATGAAAATACAAATGAGGTGGAATTGCACAAATCAAAGCCTACAACTCAAGTCATTTGGAACGCACATCATTTCAAGACGCCACGAACAAGTAAGAATAATTTAAAAGATTTAAAAATTTGCTATGTAATTGCATTTTTAGATGCGAGTCTTGGATCTCAACTTATTCCTATGACTCAGAGTCATAGCAACACCCACTTGCAAGATATCGAGGCGCAATTGACACGACCTGGGCACGCTCTACCAGCACGTAACACTTGTAAAGGTAAAGGTAAAACTCTGCTAGTTCCATTGCTTGAAAAAAATCATTTGTAATGAATATAAATTTACATTTTCAGACACTAAACTCATTTCTGCTCTACGGCGGTTTCTTTTTACATAATACAAAAAAAAAAAAACATTCGTAATTGTACTTTTTTCGTAAATATGTAAAAAAAAATTAAATAAAAATAGCAAATGTAGCAAATTTTTGTTGATTATGTTAGTACAAACAGCAGTCGCCAGGTGGCAGCAGTTTCACCCTAGTAAATTTAAATCTATCACCTTATCATCCCATGCAATCAAAACTCAAAATGCCACACGACGGGTCCTCACCAATGCTCTCCCCACGCCGATAGAGATGCGCTGCCGATGAATTGCCGGATGAACAACAAGCAGTCATATACGGTGTACACGGTTATTCGTTGAGCTTATTTGGGGCTTAGCTATCATGAAGGACAACAAATGTACATTAAAGCTAAGAGTTTGGATAAAAAAAATTACAGCTGGTGCTTTGGAG